>JAKWBO010001027.1:0-20598 GCA_034336685.1 Luscinia luscinia
AGCCGCGGTGAGACCCCGGGATTTGGGGAGGGGACGATGGGGGCGGGGAGCGGCGGTGAGACCCCGGGATTTGGGGAGGGGGAGATGGGGGCGGGGAGCCGCGGTGAGACCCTCGGGAATTTGGGGAGGGGCGGTGGGAGCCGCGGTGAGACCCTGGGATTTGGGGAGGAGAGATGGGGGCGGGGAGCCGCGGTGAGACCCTCGGGAATTTTGGGGAGGGGGAGATGGGGGCGGGGAGCGGCGGTGAGACCCTCGGAATTTGGGAGAGGGGCGGGGAGCCGCGGTGAGACCCCTGGGATTTGGGAGGGGGAGATGGGGGCGGGAGCCGCGGTGAGACCCCCGGATTTGGGAGGGGAGATGGGGGCGGGGAGCCGCGGTGAGACCCCGGGATTTTGGGGAGGGGGCGATGGGGGCGGTGATCCCATGTTGGGGAGGGGCGATGGGTTTGGGAGCCGCGGTGAGAGCCCCGGGAATTTGGGGAGGGGCGATGGGGGCGGGGAGCCGCGGTGAGACCCCGGGAATTTGGGGAGGGGGCGATGGGGTGGGGAGCCGCGTGAGACCCCGGAATTTGGGAGGGGGAAATGGGGCGTGGCGACCCGGGATCCCATTTTGGGGGAGGGCGGTGGGGAGGGACCCCTTTGGGGGGATTTTTTGGGGATCAATAATTTCAAGCCCCGCTTTTTGGGGCTCAATGGGAATTTTGGGGGCTCAATGGATTTTTTGGGGCTCAATGGGAATTTTTGGGGCTCAATGGATTTTTGGGGCTCAATGGATTTTTTGAGGCTCAATGGGATTTTTGGTCTCAATCTGCTTTTTGGGGTCCCTGAGTTATTTTTTTGGGATCAATGGGATTTTTTGGGATCAATGGATTTTTTTTGGGATCAATGGATTTTTGGGGATCAATGGATTTTTTTGGGATCAATGGATTTTTTTTGGGATCAATGGATTTTTGGGATCAACGGAATATTTTTGGGGGATCAATGGAATCTTTTTTGGGATCAATGGGATTTTTTGTGCCAAATGGGATTTTTTTCTCTCAATGGAATTTTTTGGTCCAATAGAGTTTTGGGGTTCAAATGGTATTTTTGGTGCAATGGGATTTTTTAGCTCAATGGGATTTTTTGGGATCTATGGGTTTTTTCAGTTCAATGGGATTTTTTTGGGATCAATGGGATTTTTTGGTCCAATGGGATTTTTTAGATCCAATGGATTTTTTTTTTTTTGCTCAATGCTATTTTTTGCCTCATTGGGATTTTTTGAGTCCAACGGTATTTTTTGGCTCAATGGATTTTTCTTTTTTTTGGCTCAATGGGATTTTTTGGCTCAATGGGATTTTTTTGGGATCAATGGGATTTTTTAGATCCAATGGAATTTTTTTGCCCAATGGAATTTTTTATCGCAATGGGATTTTTTCTCAATGGAATTTTTTATCTCAATGGAATTTTTTTCCCAATGGGATTTTTTGTGCCAAATGAGATTTTTTCATCTCAATGGGATTTTTATCTCAATGGAATTTTTTTGTCTCAATGGAATTTTTATGCCCAACGGATTTTTTCGTCTCAATGGAATTTTTTAAATCAATGGGATTTTTTTTTGTCTCAATGGAATTTTTATCGCAATGGGATTTTTTTCTCAATGGGATTTTTTTTCGATCCAATGGAATTTTTTGTCTCAATGGAATTTTTTTAAAATTCCCAATGTGGAATTTTTTTGTCCTCAATGGAATTTTTTAATGAATCAATGGAATTTTTATTCTTATCTCAATGGGATTTTTATCCCAATGGGATTTTTTCATCTCAATGGGATTTTTTAATCTCAATGGGATTTTTTTCTTCTCAATGGAATTTTTTTTCCCAATGGAATTTTTTTTCCCAATGGAATTTTTTTCTCAATGGAATTCAATGGAATTTTTTTCTCAATGAAATTTTTTTTCTCAATGGGATTTTGCTCCCAACGAGATTTTTTCGCCTCAATGGGAATTGTTTTGTCTCAATGGGATTTTTGGTCTCAATGGAATTTTTTCCCAATGGAATTTTTATCTCAATGAAATTTTTTTCTCAATGAGATTTTTGCTCCCAACGGGACTTTTCCGTCCCAACGCGACTTTTTCCTCGCAGGGCTGGTGGCCGAGCTGGTGGCCCCTGGGGCGGTGGCGGCGGCCCACGGCTGCTGCTGGCGAGCGCCGGAGTCCTTCCGGGGCTCCTGGGGTCCCGGTCCGCGCGGGGGCGCGCCGCGGCCGTTCCTGCGCGGGGACGGCGCCGAGGTGGCGGCGGCCATGGTGGCGGGGGAGGGCGGCTGCGCTGCGGTGAGTGGCACCTGGGTCACCTCAGTGTCACCTCATTGTCACCTGTGTCTCACCTGTGTCACCTCAGTGTCACACTTGTGTGTCACCTCAGTGTCACCTGTGTGATATCTGTGTCACACCTGGGTCACCTGGGTCACACCTGTGTCACCTCATTGTCACCTGTGTGTCACCTGTGTCACCTGTGTCACCTGTGTCACCTGTGTGTCATTAATGTCACCTGTGTGTCACCTCATGTCACCTGTGTGTCACCTGTGTCACCTCAGTGTCACCTGTGTCACCTAGTGTCACACCTGTCTGTCACCTGTGTCACACCTGTGATCATCTGTCGTCATCAATGTCACCTGTCACCTGTGTCACCTGTGTGTCACCCAGGCCATAATGTCACCTGTGTGCTCCGTGTCACACCTGTCTGTCACCTGTGTGTCACACGTTCTGTCACCTGATGGCACCTCGTGTGTCACCTGTGTCACACCTGTGTGTCGCTCCTGGGGGTCCCTGCTCCCGCGAAGGCGGCCCGCTGGCCGTTCCTGCGCGGGGACGGCGCCGAGTGGCGGCGGCCATGGTGGCGGGGAGGGGCGGCTGCGCTCGCGGTGAGTGGCACCCGTGTGTCACCTGTGTCACCATCAGTGTCACCTGTGTCACCTCAGTGTCACCTGTGTCGATACCTGTGTCTCACCTGTCGTCACCTGTGTCACACCTGTGTGTCATTAATGCCACCTGGGTGACATCATGTGTCACACTCTGGTCACCTGTGTGTCATTGCACCTGTGTCACCTCATGTAACACCTGTGTGTCACCTGGTGTCACCTGTGTCACCCAATAGTGTCACTAGTGTCACCTCATGTGTCACCTCTGTCACCTCATGTCACGTCACCTGTGTGTCACCTGTGTCACACCTGTCTGTCACCTGTGTCATCACCTGTGATATCTGTGCGTCATTATGTCACCTGTGTCACCTGTGTCACCTGTGTGTCACCTGTGTGTCATTAATGTCACCTGAGTGTCACCTCATTGTCACCTGTGTGTCATTAATGTCACCTGTGTCACCTGTGTGTCATTAATGTCACCTGAGTGTCACCTGTGTCATCTGTGTCACCTGTGTCACCTGTGTGTCACCTGTGTGTCATTATGTGCCACCTGTGTCACCTCATTGTCACCCTGTGTCACCTCAGTGTCACCTGTGTCACCTCAGTGTCACCTGTGTGTCATTAATGTCACCTGTGTCACCTGTGTGATATCTGTGTCACACCTGTCTGTCACCTGTGTCACACCTGTGTCACACCTATGATATCTGTAGCGTCATGTAATGTCACCTGTGTGATACCTGTGTGTCACTCAGTGTCACACCTGTGTGTCACCTGTGTGTCATTAATGTCACCTGTGTCACCTCAGTGTCACCTGTGTGTCACTAATGCCACCTGGGTCACTTCATTGTCACCTGTGTCACACCTGTGATATCTGTGCTTCATTAATGTCTCCTGTGCCACTTCATTATCACCTGTGTGTCACCTCTGTCACACCTGTGTGTCATTAATGTCACCTGTGTGTCACCTGTGTCACACCTGTGTGTCGCCTCCTGGGGGGTCCTGGTCCGTGCGTACGCGGCCGCAGCCGTTCCTGCGGCGGGACGGCGCCAGATGTGGCGGCGGCCATGGTGGCGGGGGAGGGCGGCTGCGCTGCGGTGAGTGGCACCCGTGTCACCTGTGTCACCTCAGTGTCACCTGTGTCACACCTGGGTCACCTGTGTGTCATTAATGTCACCTCAGTGTACACCTGTGTCATCTGTGTCACCTCAGTGTCACCTGTGTGTCACTTAATGTCACCTCAGTGTCACCTGTGTCACCTCAGTGTCACCTAGTGTCACCTGAGCTCACCTGTGTGTCACCTGTGTCATGTCACCTGTGTGTCATTATCGTCACCTGTGTGATATCTGTGTCACCTGTCTGTCACCTGTGTCACACCTGTGTCACTCAGTGTCACCTGTGGTCACCTAGTCACCTGTGTCACCTGTGTCACCTGTGTGTCATTAATGTCACCTGTGTGTCACCTGTGTCACCTCAGTGTCACCTGTGTCACCTGTGTGTCACCTGTGTGTCACCTGTGTCACACTCATGATATCTGTGTGCCACACTGTCACCTGTGTCACCTCATTGTCACCTCTGTGTCACTTTGTGTGTCATTAATGTCACCTGTGTGTCACCTGTGTCACACCTGTGCCACCTGTGTCACCTCAGTGTCACCTGTGTCACCTGGTGTCACACCTGGGTCACCTCAGTGTCACCTGTGTGTCATTATGCCACCTGTGTCACCTCATTGTCACCTGTGTGACAGCTGTGATATCTGTGTGTCATTAATGTCACCTGTGTGTCACCTGTGCGTCATTTATGTCATCTGTGTCACACCTTTGTCACATCTGTGTCACCTGTGTCACCTGTCCCCTCAGTGTCCCCCCTGACCCCCCCGTGTCCCCCAGGCCGGTTCGTGTTCCCCGCCGGTATCACCCCAGTGTCACCCCAGTGTCACCCCGTGTCCCCCGTGTCCCCCTGACCCCCCCGTGTCCCCCAGGCCGGTTCGTGTCCCCTGCCGGTGTCACCCCAGTGTCACCCCCAGTGTCCCCCAGTGTCCCTCCCCAGGCCTGGTTCGTGTCCCCGATGTCCCCCTGTGTCCCTCCCAGTGTCACCCCAGTGTCCCCCCAGTGTCCCCGTGTCCCCCTGACCCCCCGTGTCCCCCAGGCCGGTTCGTGTCCCCGCCGGTGTCACCCCCAATGTCACCCGTGTCCCCCGTGTCCCCAGTGTCCCCTGACCCCCGCGTCCCCCGGTGTCCCCAGGCCGGTTCAGTGTCCCCGCCGGTGTCACCCCAGTGTCTCCCCGTGTCCCCTGGCCCCAGTGTCCCCGACCCTGTGTCCCCCCAGGCCGGCTTCGTGTCCCCGCCGGTGTCCCTTCACGGTGGCCGGAGCTGCCGTTCAGCGGGGGAGGTAGGCGCTGCTGCTGGTGGCGCCCGAGCAGCGACACGTCCCCATCGCCGCCCTGCGGCCGCTGCTGCGCGCGGCCACTGTCACCGCCTGGGTGACACGGCTGAGCCCGCGCCGCGCGCGTGCTGGTGCTGCCCCGGTGAGCGCGGGGACACGGGGACAGCGGGGACATTGGGGACAGCGGGACATTGGGGACATTGGGGACATTGGGGGATTTGGGACATTGGGGGATTTGGGGACAGCAGGGGATTGAGGATTGAGGGTTATTGGGGACATTTGGGACACTGGGGACACTCGGGGACATTAGTG
The DNA here is from genome assembly GCA_034336685.1 of Luscinia luscinia. Taxonomy (NCBI): domain Eukaryota; kingdom Metazoa; phylum Chordata; class Aves; order Passeriformes; family Muscicapidae; genus Luscinia; species Luscinia luscinia. The sequence goes on from JAKWBO010001027.1 coordinate 5,586, forward strand.
CGGATTTGGGACATTAGGGGATTGAGGGATTGGGGACATTGGGACATTGGGAGTTGGGACACTGGGGACACTGGGGACACTGGGGACATTGGGGACACTGGGAGGATTTGGGACACTCGGGATATTGGGGATTTGGGGACACTGGGGACATTGGGACATTGGGACATTGGGACATTGGGGACACTGGGGACATTGGGAAACATTGGGGGATTTGGGACAGTGGGGACACTGGGGAAACATTAGGGGATTTGGGACATTGGGGATTTGGGGACATTGGGGACACTGGGGACATTCGGGACATTGAGGGGATTTGGGACATTGGGGACATTGGGGACATTGGGGACATTGGGGACATTGGGAACACTGGGATGACATTGGGGACACTCTGGGGACATTAGGGGACACTCTGGGGACACTCTGGGGACACTCTGGGGACACCCCGACCCCGCCGACCCCTCCCTCCCCGCAGGTTCTCGCTCGACTCCCCGTGGGAGCTGCGGGGCCGCTCCGGGCCCTGGGGGTGCGGGACGTGTTCGAGCCCGGGAGCGCCGACTTCAGCCCGGCCACCGGTAACGAGCGCCGCCGGCGCCACCAGGGTCACCACGGTGTCACCACGGTGTCACCAGAGTGTCACCGCAGTGTCACCACGAGTGTCACCGAGTGTCACCACGGTGTCACCACAGTGTCACCGGTGTCACCAGTGTCCCCAATTTCCCCAATGTCCCAAATCCTCCAGTGTCCCCCAATGTCCCCAATCCTCCAATGTCACCAGTGTCACCAGTGTGCAGATGCAGTGTCACCAGTGTCACCAGTGTCACCCAGTGTCACCAGTGTCCCAATTCCCCAAGTGTCCCCAATGTCCCTAATCCCCCAATGTCACCAGTGTCACCAGTGTCCCCTAAGTGTCCCCAGTGTCACCAGTGTCACCAAAGTGTCACCAGTGTCCCCAATGTCCCCAGTGTCCCCAATCTCCCAATGTTCTCAATGTCCCCACTGTCACCAGTGTCCCCAGTATCCCTCAGTGTCCCCAATGTCCCCAATGTCCCCAAATCTCCCGATGTCCCCAGTGTCCCAAATCCCCCAGTGTCCCCAATGTCCCCAATGTCCCCAATGTCCCCAAATCCCCGATGTCCCCAGTGTCCCAAATCCCCAGTGTCCCCAAAGTGTCCCCAAAGTGTCCCCAATGTCCCCCAATGTCCCCAATGTCCCCCAATGTCCCCAAATCTCCCGATGTCCCCAGTGTCCCAAATCCCCCAGTGTCCCCAAAGTGTCCCCAAAGTGTCCCCAATGTCCCCAATGTCCCTAATGTCCCCAATGTCCCCAAATCCCCCGATGTCCCCAGTGTCCCAAATCCCCAGTGTCCCCAATGTCCCCAAAGTGTCCCCAGTGTCCCCAATCCTCCCAATGTCCCCAATGCCCCCAATGTCCCCAGTGTCCCCAATCCCTAATGTCCCCAGTATCCCCTCAGTGTCACTAGTGTCCCCAATTCCCCAAATGTCCCCAATCCCCAGTGTCCCCAGTGTCCCCACTGTCCCCTCTGTCCCCGCTGTCCCCAGGTGAGGAGCGCCTGGTGCTGGGCCAGGTGCTGCAGAGGGTCTCGCATGGAGGTGACAGAGAACGGCACCGAGGTGGCCTCGGCCTCAGGTGGGTGACACTTGGGGACACCCGGGGGTTGGGGACACTCTGGGGACATTTTGGGGTCTCACTGTCCATCCCCGCCCCCCCGCAGCTGCCGTGGTTTATTCCCGCATGGCCCCCGGAAATCGTGTTGGATCATCCCTTCCTCTTCCTCATCCGGCACCACCCCACAGGTCTGGGGGGTTGGGGGATTTGGGGGATTTTGGGGGATTGGGGGTTTCAGGGATTTGGGGGTTTGAGAAAGTTTGGGGATTTGGGGGAATTTGGGGATTTGGGGCTTGGGGATTTGAGGGATTTTGGGGTTTGGCGTTTTGGGGATTTGGAGATTTGGGATTTTGGGATTTGGGGTTTCATTGATTTGGGGGTTTGAGAAAGTTTAGGAAGGTTTGGGGATTTGGGGATTTGGGAGGTTTGGGAAGTTTGGGGTTTGAGGATTTTGGGGAGATTTTTGGGATTTTGGGGATTTGGGCGTTTCAGGGATTTGGGGGTTTGAGAAGAGTTTGGGGTTTGAGGACTTTGGGGGATTTGGGGGAGATTCATGGGATTTGGGAGTTTGGGGATTTGGGGGAATTTGGGGTTTTGGTGGATTGGGGGATTGAGGAGTTTTGGGGATTTGGGGGATTTATGGGATTTGGGGGTTTGGGGTTTTGGGGCGATTTTGGGGTTTGGGGTTTGAGGATTTGGGGGTTTAGGGAGGTTTAGGGAAATTTGAGGATTTGGGAATTTGGATGAGCTTGGAGGATTTGGGGATTTAGGGATTTGGGGATTTTGGGGGATTTGGAGGATTTGGGAGCTTGGGGAGTTTTGGAGGATTTTGGGGGATTATGGGATTTGGGATTTGGGGAGGTTTGAGAAGGGTTGGGAGTCTGAGGATTTTGGGGATTTTGGGGGATTTGGGGTTTCAGGGATTGGGGGCTGAGTTGAGAAGTCTGGGGGTTTGGGAAGGTTTTGGGGTTTGGGAGGTTTGGGAAGGTTTGGGGGTTTGGAGGGATTTGGGGAGATTTTGGGGATTTTGGGGATTTGGGGAGTTTCAGGGATTTGGGGGGTTTGAGAAAGTTTGGGGGATTTGAGGGATGTGGGGAATTTGGGGATTTTGGAGGATTTTGGGGTTTGGGGATTTGGGGGATTTTGGGGAATTTTTGGGATTTTTGGGGATTTGGGGGTTTCCAGGGATTTTGGGGGTTTGAGAAAGTTTGGGGGTTTGGGGAATTTGGGGATTTGGGATTGGGGGTTTGGGGAATTGGGGGCTCAGGGGAGTTTTGGGATTTTGGGGATTTATGAGTTTGAGGGTTTAGGGGATTTGGGGATTTTGGGGATTTTGGGAATTTGGGGAATTTGGGGGTTTGGGGAATTTGGGGGTTTAGGGATTTTTGAGGATTTTAGGGGTTTTGGGGAATTGGGGGATTTTGGGGATTTTGGGGGATTTTTGGGAGGGATTTTGGGGGATTTTGGGGGATTTTGGGGGATTTGGGGATTTTGGGGGTTTGGGGGATTTTTGGGGTCGCTCCCTGACCCCTCTGTCCCCCCACAGGGACCATCCTGTTCGTGGGGCAGGTGACGGAGCCCTGAGCACCCCAAAACGGGAACACCCCAAAAATGGGACACCCCAAAAATGGGGTCACCTTAAAATGGGGTCATCCCAAAACTGGGACACCCCAAAAAAGGTGTCACCCCAAAAAAGTGTCACCCCAAAATGGGGTGACCCCAACCCGGGGGTCCCACGGGGTCTGGGGGAGCTGTAATTTATTGGGGAGAGTTTTAATTAATATATCGGGGGTCACCCCCACAACCCGCTCATGGGGTCAGTGTCTGTCCGGGTGTTGTGGTCACTCCTGTCCAGGGGTTGGGGTCATCCCTGTCCAGGTGTTGTGGTCACTCCTGTCCGGGTGTTGGGGTCACTCCTGTCCTGGGTTTGGGGTCACTCCTGTCCTTGATTTGGGGTCACTCCTGTCCAGGTGTTGGGGTCACTCCTGTCCTGGGTTTGGGGTCACTCCTGTCCTTGATTTGGGGTCACTCCTGTCCGGGTGTTGGGGTCACTCCTGTCCGGGTGTTGGGGTCACTCCTGTCCAGGTGTTAGTCACTCCTGTCCGGGTGTTGTGGTCACTCCTGTCCGAGGGTTGGGGTCACTCCTGTCCTGGGTGTTGTGGTCACTCCTGTCCTGGTGTTGGGGTCACTCCTGTCCGGTGTTGTGGTCACTCCTGTCCTTGATTTGGGGTCACTCCTGTCCGGGTGTTGTGGTCACTCCTGTCCTTGATTTGGGGTCACTCCTGTCCTGGGGTAGTGGTCACTCCTGTCCTGGTGTTGTGGTCACTCCTCTCCGGGTGTTGTGGTCACTCCTGTCCTTGATTTGGGGTCACTCCTGTCCAGGTGTTGTGGTCACTCCTGTCCGGGTGTTGTGGTCACTCCTGTCCTGGTGTTGTGGTCACTCCTCTCGGGTGTTGTGGTCACTCCTGTCCGGGTGTTGTGGTCACTCCTGTCCTTGATTTGGGGTCACTCCTGTCCTGGTGTTGTGGCTACTCCTGTCCTGGGGTTGTGGTCACTCCTGTCCTGGGTTTGGGGTCACTCCTCTCCGGTGTTAGGGTCACTCCTGTCCAGGTGTTGTTGTCACTCCTGTCCGGTGTTGGGGTCACTCCTGTCCTTGATTTGGGTCACTCCTGTCCTGGTGTTGGGGTCACTCCTGTCCAGGTGTTGTTGTCACTCCTGTCCGGGTGTTGGGGTCACTCCTGTCCTGGTGTTGGGGTCACTCCTGTCCTTGATTTGGGGTCACTCCTGTCCGGGTGTTGGGGTCACTCCTGTCCTGGTGTTGGGGTCACTCCTGTCCTTGATTTGGGGTCACTCCTGTCCGGGTGTTGGGGTCACTCCTGTCCTTGATTTGGGGTCACTCCTGTCCTTGATTTGGGGTCACTCCGTCCGGGTGTTGGGGTCACTCCTGTCCTGGTGTTGGGGTCACTCCTGTCCTTGATTTGGGGTCACTCCTGTCCTGGTGTTGGGGTCACTCCTGTCCTTGATTTGGGGTCACTCCTGTCCGAGTGTTGTGGTCACTCCTGTCCTGGTGTTGGGGTCACTCCTGTCCAGGTGTTCAGGTCACCACCCCACCCCAATATCAGCCTCACCCCCAACCCCAAATCCCCGAACGACCCCAAATCCCCTTTTCCCCCAATTCCACCCTCCGTTGCCATAGCAACACCACATCGCAACCGTTACCAGCCACGCCGCGTTGCCATAGCAACAGTCCTGCCCTTCGGCGGGTTAAACCACGCCCCTTTCCTGTTACCATGGCAACTGCCGCCCTTGGCGTTAAACCACGCCCCTTTCCCGGTTACCATGGCAGCAGCCGCCCTTGGCGTTAAACCACACCCCTTTCCCGTTACCATGGCAGCAGCCGCTTTTTGGCGTTAGACCACGCCCCTTTTCCGCTACCATGGCAGCAGCCGCCCCTGACGTTAAACCACGCCCCTTTCCGTTACCATGGCAGCTGCCGCCCGTTGGCGGGACGCCCGCCGGTTACCGCGGCAGCAAGCCCCGCCCTCGCCGTTGCTATAGAAACCCCGCGCCCTAAGCCACGCCCCTTTCCCGTTGCCGTGGCGACAGGCCGCGCCCCGCGCTGCGCCGGCGCAGGCGCGGTGACGTCACACCCGGAAGCGGCGGGCCCGGCGCGGCGCTGCCGGAGGCGCGGAGCGGCCCCGTGCGACCCCCGACCCCGGGACCCCCGGGACCCCGAGCCCGGGACTCCCCCCGACCCCGGGCCCGGCCGCGGCCCCTCAGCGCGGGACACGGCGCCATGGTGAGCGGGGGCGCGCCAGTCACGTGCTTGGGGAGGGGCGGTCACGTGGTGCCGGAATTGGGGGGTCGTGACCTCGGGGGTGACCTTTGACCTGTGAGCACGTGACCTCGGGTTGGCCAAAGCCCCTTCCGGGATTCGTTCCCACGTGACCTTCCCTCCGGTATCACGTGACTCCGCTGACCCCTCCCCCTTTGCCTGGTCCCCAAAATCCCCCAAAATCCCGACCCCGAATCCCCCAAATTCACCCCCAAATCCCCCAAAATGCACCCCAAATTCACCCAAATCCTCCAAAAATTCACCCCAAAATCCCCCTAAATCCCTGAACCCCCCAAAACTCACCCCAAATCCCCAAAATTCCGACCCCATCAAATTCACCCACATCCTCCAAAAATTCACCACCCCAAAATCCCTGGACCCTGAACACCCAAATTCATCTCCCAAATCCCCAAAATGCACCCCAAATTCACCTCAAATCCTCCAAAATTCACCCAAAACCCCGACACCGAATCCCTCCCCAAATTCACCCCAAATCCTCCAAAAATTCACCCCAAATTCACCCCAAAATCCTCCATAGAATTCACCCCAAATTCACCTCCAAATCCCCCAATCCCGACCCCTCTCCGAGCCCCAAATCCCCCAAACTCCCCAAATCCCCTAAAACTTCCCACCCCCCAAATTTCCCCAAAACCACCCCAAACCCTCCAAGAACTTGCCCAAATCCTCCCAAAACCAACTCAAGTCCCCCAAAACTCCCCCAAATCTTCCCAAAACTCTCCCAAATCTCCCAAAACCCTCCAAACCCTCCAAAACAATCCTAAAGCTTCGTCAAGTCCCCCACAACTCGCCCCAAATCCCCCACAAACTCCCCCAAAGTCTCCCAATACTCCCACTAACTCCCCAAAATCCTCCAAAATCCATTCCAAATCTCCCCAAAATTCCTGAAATGCCCCAAAATCCCTCAAAATCTCCCCCAAACCCACCCCCAAATCACTCCCAATACTCCCCCACATTCCCCCAAAATCTTCCCCCAAAATCTCCCCAAAATCTCTCCAAATCCTCCCAAACTCCCCAAATCCCCCCAAACTCCCCAAATCCCCCAAAACTCCCTCAAACTCTCCCCAAAACTCCCCAAATCCCTCCCAAAACTCCCCCAAATCTCCCCAAAACCACCCCAAAACTCCCAAATCCTCCCAAAACTCCCCCAAATCTCCCCAAATCACCCCCAAACTCCCCAAATCCCCCCAAAACTCCCTCAAATCTCCCCAAAACTCCCCAAACCCCTCCAAAACGCCCTGAAATCCCCAAATCCCCCCAAAACTCTCCCAAATCTCCCCAAATCCCCCCAAGCCCCCCAGTGACCCCAGCCCCCCAGATGCGCTTCATGCTGCTGTTCGGCCGCCAAGGGAAGCTCAGGCTGCAGAAGTGGTACCTGGCCACGGCCGACAAGGACAAGAAGAAAATGGTCCGGGAGCTGATGCAGGTGGTGCTGGCCAGGAAACCCAAAATGTGCAGTTTCCTCGAGTGGAGAGACCTCAAAGTGGTCTACAAGAGGTAAACCCTCCACCCCGAAAAAATATCTCCAAAAATTGGAATTTTTTCCCCCCCCCAAAAAAAAAAAAAAAATAGTTGGGGTAAAAAGTCATGTCGTGAGCAAACAATGTGTTTTTCGGTGGAAAAAAAGCAATTTTCTGGTGAAAAAACAGAGTTTTCTGCTGTTAAAATGTGGTTAGGGATTAGAGGATTGTTTTAAATGAAAAGTGTTTTTTTTCTCTGCTCAAAAATGCCTCTTGCCCAAAAAAATTCTGTTTTTTCCCCTCCCCAAAAAATGTGTTTTTCCTGAAAAATCGCCTATCCCCCCAAAAATGCTTTTTTTATTCTGAAGAAATGCTTTTTGCTCCCTAAAAATGCCTTTTTCCTGAAAAAATCACCGTTCCCCCCCAAAAACGCCTTTTTTCCCCTCAAAAAAGTCATTTTCACCTCTAAAAACCTTTTCCCCCCAAAAAAATGCTTTTTATCCACCCAGAAAATGCCTTTTTGCTAAAAAAATGTCACTTTTCTCCCAAAATCTCCTTCTTCCCAAGGAGGTCCCCCCACCCCAATTTTATCCCCCAAACCATCCCATGATGGATTGACCATGATGAGTTGTCCATGGTTGGGTTGACCGTGGTTGAATTTACCATAATGGATTGACCATGTTGGGTTGACCATTGTTGAGTTGACCATGGTTGAGTTGACCATGGTTGGACTCACCATGGTTGAGTTGATCATGTTGGGTTGACCGTGTTGGATTGACCATGGTTGGGTTGACCATGGTTGGACTCACCACAGTTGGATTGACTATATTTGGTTGACCATAGTTGGGTTGACCATGGTTGGGTTGATCATGTTGGCTTGACCATAGTTGAGTTGACCATGGTTGAGTTGATCATGGTTGGCTTGACTATGATGGCTTGACCATGCTTGAGTTGATGATGGTTGGACTCACGGTAGTTGGGTTGACCATGGTTGGACTCACCATGGTTGAGTTGATCATGTTGGGTTCACCATGATGAGTTGACCATGGTTGGGTTGCCCATGGTGGGTTAATCATGGTTAGGCTGACCATGTTGGGTTGACCATGTTGGGTTGACCATGGCTGGGTTGATCATGTAGGATTGACCATGACTGGACTCACCATGGTTGGGTTGACCGTATTGGGTTGACCATAGTAGAGTTGACCATAGTTGGATTGACCATGTTGGGTTGACCGTGTTGAGTTGACCATATTGGGTTCACCATGGTTGGGTTGACCATGTTGGCTTGACCATAGTTGGGTTGACCATAGTTGGGCTGACCTTGGTTGGGTTGGCCATGGTTGGGTTGGCCATGTTGACTTGACCATGCTTGGACTGACCATGATGAGTGGTCCATGGTTGGGTTGACCATGGTTAAATTCACCATAATGGATTGACCATGATGGGTTGACCATAGTTGGGTTGATGATGGTTGAGTTGAGCATGTTGGGTTGACCATGGTTGGGTTAACTATGGTTGAACTCAGCACAGTTGGGTTTGCCATGGTTGGACTCACCATGGTTGGGTTTACCATGATTGAGTCGACCATGATGAGTTGACGATGGTTGGGTTGACCATAATTGGGTTGACTATGGTTGAGTTGACCATGGTTGGACTCACCATGTTGAGTTGACCATGACTGGGTTGGCCATGGTTGAGTTGACCATGTTGGGTTGACCGTGATTGGACTCACCATGTTGGATTGACCATGGTTGAATTGACCATGGTTGGGTTGACTATGGTTGAATTGGCCATGTTGGGTTGACCATAGTTGGGTTGGCCATGGTTGAGTTGGCCATGGTTGAGTTGACCATAGTGAAATTGGCCATGTTGGGTTGGCCATGGTTGAGTTGGCCATGTTGGGTTGACCATAGTTGGGTTGGCCATGTTGGATTTGCCATGGTTGGGTTGGCCATGGTTGGGTTGGCCATGGTTGAGTTGACCATTGTTGGTTTGACCATAGTGAAATTGGCCATGTTGGGTTGGCCATAGTTGGGTTGGCCATGGTTGGGTTGGCCATGGTTGCGTTGACCATAGTTGGGTTGCCCATGGTTGGGTTGCCCATGGTTGAGTTGGCCATGGTTGGGTTGGCCATGGTTGGGTTGTCCATAGTTGGGTTGGCCATGTTGGGTTGACCATGATTGAGTTGACCATGGTTGGATTGACCATAGTTGGGTTGACCATAGTGAAATTTGCCATGTTGGATTTGCCATGGTTGGGTTGGCCATGTTGGGTTGGCCATGTTGGGTTAGCCATGACGGGTTGAGCCATGATGGGTTGGCCATGTTGGGTTGGCCATGACAGGTTGGCCATGGTTGGGTTGGCCATGGTTGCGTTGGCCATGGTTGGGTTGGCCATGTTGGGTTGGCCATGACGGGTTGGCCATGCTGGGTTGGCCATGTTGGGTTGGCCATGGTTGCGTTGGCCATGGTTGCGTTGGCCATGACAGGTTGGCCATGCTGGGTTGGCCATGTTGGGTTGGCCATGATGAGTTAGCCATGCTGGGTTGGCCATGTTGGGTTGGCCATGGTGACCTGCGGGGTCCCCTCGGCCACGTCGCCATTCCCTGGTGGGTTCTGGTGGCCCAGTGCTGTCCCCATCCTGTCCCCATTTGTCACCGTCCCTGTCCCCACCTGTCCCTGTCCCCATCCCTGTCCCCATTTGTGATTGTCCCCATCCCTGTCCCCACCCCTGTCCCTATTTGCCCCTGTCCCATCCCTATCCCCACCTGTCCCATCCCTGTCCCCACCTGTCCCCGTCCCTGTTCCCATCCTTTCCCTGTCCTGTCCCCATTTGTCCTGTCCCTGTCCCCACCTGTCCTCGTCCCTGTCCCCACCTGTCCCTGTCCCCATCCCTTTCCCCATCTGTCCCTGTCCCTGTCCCTGTCCCCATGCTGTCCCTGTCCTGTCCCCATTTGTCCCTATCCCTGTCCCCATCCTGTCCCCATCTGTCCCACCCTGTCCCCATCCTGTCCTGTCCCCATTTGTCCCTGTCCCCATCCTTGTCCCTGTCCCCATCTGTCCCCATTCCTGTCCCTGTCCCCACCTGTCCCCACGTGTCCCCACGTGTCCCTGTCCCCGTGCCAGGTACGCCAGCCTCTATTTCTGCTGTGCCATCGAGGGCCAGGACAACGAGCTGATCACGCTGGAGCTGATCCACCGCTACGTGGAGCTGCTCGACAAGTACTTCGGCAGCGTGAGTGGGGACGGGGACACTGGGGACACGGGACACGGGGACACTGGGGACAGTGTAGGCACTGAGGGCACTGGGGGACACTGGGGACAGTGGGGGCACTAAGGGGCACTAGGGATATTGGGGACACTGGGGACACTAAGGGGACATTAAGGGGACACTAGGGGCATTGGGGACACTGGGACACTGGGGACACTGGGACACTGGGGGCACTGGGGCACTGGGGACAGTGGGGACACTGGGGACAATGGGGACACTGGGGCACTGGGGGCACTGGGGATATTGGGGGCACTGGGGGCATTGGGGACATTGGGGACATTAGAGGCATTGGGGACACGGGGACACTGGGGACATTGGGGACACTGGGACATTGGGGACACTGGGGACACTGGGGGCACTGGGGACATTGGGGACACTGGGGGTACTGGGGGCACTGGGGATATTGGGGACACTGGGGATATTGGGGCACTGGGGATATTGGGGACACTGGGGACACTGGGGACACTGGGGGCACTGGGACACTGGGGACACTGGGGCATTGGGGACATTGGGGACATTGGGGACACTGGGGACACTGGGGACACTGGGACATTGGGGGCACTGGGGACACTGGGGACACTGGGGATATTGGGGACACTGGGGACACTGGGGACACTGGGGCATTGGGGACACTGGGGACACTGGGGGCACTGAGGGCATTGGGGACATTGGGGACACTGGGGACACTGGGGACACTCGGGACATTGGGGCACTAGGGGACAGCTTGGGGACACTGGGGACACTGGGACATTGGGGACACTGGGGGCACTGGGGACATTGGGGGCACTGGGGGCACTGGGGACATTGGGGACACTGGGGACATTGGGGACACTGGGGACATTGGGGACATTGGGGGACATTGGGGGCACTGGGGACACTGGGACACTGGGGATACTGGGGCACTGGGGACACTGGGGTACTGGGGACACTGGGGACATTGGGGACATTGGGGGACACTGGGGACATTGGGGACACTGGGGGATTGGGGACATTGGGACATTGGGGACACTGGGGACACTGGAGACATGGGGACATTGGGGACATTGCGGGCACTGGGGGACACTGGAGACATTGGGGACACCAAGGACAGCCTGGGGACACCTTGGGGACACCCCAGGATCACCCCAGAATCACCAGGAGCATCCCAAGGTCACCTCAGGGTCACCTGGGCCACCCCAAAATTCTCCAGGAGCCCCCAGACAGCCCCTGTCCAAATTCCTCCCCAGGACCCAAACTCGGGTGTCCCCACTTCGGGGTGCCTCTAACTCCAAATTCTCGGGGTGCCCCATAACCCAAATCTGGGGTGCCCCCATAACCCATGACCCCACTTCTGGGTGCCCCATAACCCCAATCTCGGGGTGACCCCTCCTCTCCCCCATGACCCCCCCAATCTCGGGTGCCCCTCCCCAAACTTGGGGTGTCCCCCACTTCGGGGTGCCCCATAACCCAAATCTGGGGTGCCCCATTCCCAGATCTCGAGTGCCTCTCCCCAGTTTCAGGGTGCCCCATAACCCATGACCCCACTTCGGGGTGCCCCATAACCCCAATCTCAGGGTGCACTCCTCCCTCTCCCCATAACCCCAATCTTGGGGTTCCCTCCCCAAACTCAGGGTGCCCTTTTTTAATTTGGGGGTTCCCTCCCCAAACTCAGGGTGCCCCATAACGCAAATCTCAGGGTTCCCCTCCCCCAATTTGGGGGTGCCCCTCCTAATTTTGGGATTCCCTCCCCAATCTGGGGGTTCCTCCCCAATTTGGGGGTTCCCTCCCAATCTGTGGGTTCCCTCCCCAATCTCGGGGTTCCCTCCCAATTTGGGGTTCCTCTCCCCAATTTGGGGGTTCCCTCCAATTTTGAGTGTTCCCCTCCCCAATCTGGGGGTTCCCTCCCCAACCTGGGTTCCTCCCCAACTTGGGGTTCCTCCCCAACTTTGGGGCGCCCTGCAGGTGTGCGAGCTCGACATCATCTTCAACTTCGAGAAGGCGATTTCATCCTGGACGAGTTCGTCATGGGCTGGCGAGATCCAGGACACCTCCAAGAAGAGCGTGCTCAAAGCCATCGAGCAGGCGGACCTGCTGCAGGAGGTGGGCACCCTAAAACCCGGGGACCCCAAGAATTCATGGGCACCCCAAAATCTGGGAGTAGGGACCCCAAAAATCCATGGGTGGGGATGAGGGACCCCAAATTGGGAGTGAGGACACCTCCAAGAAGAGCGTGCTCAAAGCCACAGAGCAGGCGGAGCTGCTGCAGGAGGTGGGCACTCCAAAATCCTGGGGGACCCTAAAATCCATGGGCACCCTCAAAATCTAGGCGTAGGGACCCCAAAAATTCATGAGTACCTCAAATTGGGGTGAGGACAGCTCCAAGAAGAGCGTGCTCAAAGCCATCGAGCAGGCGGACCTGCTGCAGGAGGTGGGCACCCTCAAAATCTGTGGGACCCCTAAAAATCCATGGGCACCCCCAAAATCTGGCGTAGGGACCCCAAAATTCATGGGGCCCTAAAACCAACCCCAAAAATCTGGGGGTGAGGGACCCCAAATTGGGGTCAGGACAGCTCCAAGAAGAGCGTGCTCAAAGCCGCAGAGCAGGCGGATCTCCTGCAGGAGGTGGGCACCCCAAAATCTGGGAAACCCCGAAAATCCATGGGGACCCCAAAATCTGGGAGTATGGGACCCCAAAATCGCATGGGTGGGGATGAGGGACCCCAAATTGGGGTCAGGACTCCTCCAAGAAGAGCGTGTTTCAAGCCACAGAGCAGGCGGATCTCCTGCAGGAGGTGGGCACCCCAAAATCCGGGGGGACCCCAAAAATCCATGGGCACCCCAAAATCCAACCCCAAAAATCCAATCCCAAAAATCCAGGGGTGAGGGACCCCAAATTGGGGTCAGGACAGCTCCAAGAAGAGCGTGCTCAAAGCCATCGAGCAGGCGGATCTCCTGCAGGAGGTGGGCACCCCAAAATCTGTGGGACCCCAAAAATCCATGGGGACCCCAAAATCTGGGAGTAGGGACCCCAAAAATCCATGGGTGGGGGATGAGGGACCCCAAATTGGGGTCAGGACTCCTCCAAGAAGAGCGTGCTCAAAGCCACAGAGCAGGCGGATCTCCTGCAGGAGGTGGGCACCCCAAAATCCGGGGAAACCCCAAAAATCCATGGGGACCCCAAAATCTGGGAGTAGGGACCCCAAAATCCATGGGTGGGGATGAGGACCCCAAATTGGGAGTCAGGACTCTCCAAGAGGAGCGTGCTCAAAGCCACAGAGCAGGCGGATCTCCTGCAGGAGGTGGGCACCCCAAAATCCGGGGGACCCCAGAAATTCCAGGGAACCCCAAAAATCCATGGGGACCTCAAAATCTGGGAGTAGGGACCCCAAAAATCCATGGGTACCCCAAATTGGGGTGAGGACACCTCCAAGAAGAGCGTGCTCAAAGCCATCGAGCAGGCGGACCTGCTGCAGGAGGTGGGCACCCCAAAATCTGTGGGACCCCAGAAATCCATGGGCACCCCAAAATCCAACCCCAAAAATCCAATCCCAAAAATCCAGGGGGTGAGGGACCTCAAATTGGGGTGAGGACTCCTCCAAGAAGAGCGTGCTCAAAGCCACAGAGCAGGCGGATCTCCTGCAGGAGGTGGGCACCCCAAAATCTGTGGGACCCCAAAAATCCATGGGGACCTCAAAATCTGGGGAGTAGGGACCCCAAAATCCATGGGGTACCCCAAATTAGGGTCAGGACTCCTCCAAGAAGAGCGTGCTCAAAGCCACAGAGCAGGCGGACCTGCTGCAGGAGGTGGGCACCCCAAAATCTGTGGGACCCCAAAATCCATGGGGCACCCCAAAATCTGACCCCAAAAATCCATGGGGACCCCAAAATCTGACCCCAGAAATTCATGGGGTGGGGTGTGGGGACCCCAGAAATCCCTGGGGTGAGGGACCCCAAAATCCAACCCTAAAAATCCATGGAAGTTCTCCTAGGGTCATGGTGACCCCAAAATTCAGAGGGACCCCAAAAATCCATGGGGCCCCAAAATCCAACCCCAAAAATCCATGGGCACCCCAAAATCCGATCCCTAAAAATCCATGGGCACCCCAAAATCCAGGGGGACCCCAAAATCTGACCCAAAAATCCATTGGCACCCCAAAATCCGGGGACTCAAAAATCCATGGGCACCCCAAAATCCGACCCCAAAAATTCATGGCACCCCAAAATCCAACCCCAAAAATTCATGGGCACCCCAAAATCCGATCCCAAAATCCAGGGGCACCCCAAAATCTGACCCTGGAAAATCTCATATGGGGTCATGGTGACCCCAAAATCCTACAGGGAGCTGCTGCAGGGAGGTGGGGACCCCTAAAATTTGGGGACCCCAAAAATTCATGGAGTGTGTTCCCCTTTACTTCCCTCCCCAAACCCCCAAATTTTGGGGTGAGTTCCCCTGTACCCCCAAATTTTGGGGTTGTGTCCCCCAGATTTTAGGATTGTATCCCCAAATTTTAGGGTGTTCCCTCTCCCCAGAGCACCCCAAATTTTGGTGTGGGTTCCTTTTACTCCCCAAATTTTGGGGTTTTGTCCCCCAAATTTTAGGATTGTGTCCCCCAAATTTTTGGCTTGTGCCTCCCTTTTACCCCAAAAAATTTTGGGGTGTGTCCCCTTTATCCGCCCATAACCCCCAAATTTTGGGGTTGTGTTTCCCTGAATGCCCAAAAATTTTAGGGATGTGTGTCCTTTATCCCCCCATGACCCCCAAATTTTTGGGTTGTGTCCCCTGAACCCCAAAATTTTTAAATTGTGTCCCAATTTGTCCCCCAAATTT
>JAKWBO010001028.1:0-20595 GCA_034336685.1 Luscinia luscinia
AAGCTGGTTCTGGCATATCCTGCTTCATACCACTAGTCCCTGACAACCGGTATTCTGTGCAGAGCACCTCAGTGCAGTGTGGTTTCCTTAATGGCGGTTTGTAGCAAGAAGCGATTTCTGGCTGAGGGAGGTGAAGTGCCGTCTACCCCTCTCACAGAACACTCTGCTGGGAAGTTCTGCTACTGCCAAAACACGCCTGGCATGTGCACTTTTCTTCTAAAACCTCTCTACCATAGCAATATTCTCTGCTTCTTGAAAGCATACCATACACTCTTTCCACTATGCATAGCGAAGAGCACTGCAGTGCACCTAAAGCTAAAGCGAAAGTGTGCACAGCACACCACAGATCTCACTTTGCACTACACCTAGAAATGGCTTCTCTGCATCACTGATATCTAGCACAGAAATCTGCACGACGAATAACTATGATGTAGCTATGCTGGTTCTGGCATATCCTGCTTCATACCACTAGTCCCTGACAACCGGTATTCTGTGCAGAGCACCTCAGTGCAGTGTGGTTTCCTTAATGGCGGTTTGTAGCAAGAAGCGATTTCTGGCTGAGGGAGGTGAAGTGCCGTCTACCCCTCTCACAGAACACTCTGCTGGGAAGTTCTGCTACTGCCAAAACACGCCTGGCATGTGCACTTTTCTTCTAAAACCTCTCTACCATAGCAATATTCTCTGCTTCTTGAAAGCATACCATACACTCTTTCCACTATGCATAGCGAAGAGCACTGCAGTGCACCTAAAGCTAAAGCGAAAGTGTGCACAGCACACCACAGATCTCACTTTGCACTACACCTAGAAATGGCTTCTCTGCATCACTGATATCTAGCACAGAAATCTGCACGACGAATAACTATGTTGTAGCTAAGCTGGTTCTGGCATATCCTGCTTCATACCACTAGTCCCTGACAACCGGTATTCTGTGCAGAGCACCTCAGTGCAGTGTGGTTTCCTTAATGGCGGTTTGTAGCAAGAAGCGATTTCAGGCTGAGGGAGGTGAAGTGCCGTCTACCCCTCTCACAGAACACTCTGCTGGGAAGTTCTGCTACTGCCAAAACACGCCTGGCATGTGCACTTTTCTTCTAAAACCTCTCTACCATAGCAATATTCTCTGCTTCTTGAAAGCATACCATACACTCTTTCCACTATGCATAGCGAAGAGCACTGCAGTGCACCTAAAGCTAAAGCGAAAGTGTGCACAGCACACCACAGATCTCACTTTGCACTACACCTAGAAATGGCTTCTCTGCATCACTGATATCTAGCACAGAAATCTGCACGACGAATAACTATGTTGTAGCTAAGCTGGTTCTGGCATATCCTGCTTCATACCACTAGTCCCTGACAACCGGTATTCTGTGCAGAGCACCTCAGTGCAGTGTGGTTTCCTTAATGGCGGTTTGTAGCAAGAAGCGATTTCAGGCTGAGGGAGGTGAAGTGCCGTCTACCCCTCTCACAGAACACTCTGCTGGGAAGTTCTGCTACTGCCAAAACACGCCTGGCATGTGCACTTTTCTTCTAAAACCTCTCTACCATAGCAATATTCTCTGCTTCTTGAAAGCATACCATACACTCTTTCCACTATGCATAGCGAAGAGCACTGCAGTGCACCTAAAGCTAAAGCGAAAGTGTGCACAGCACACCACAGATCTCACTTTGCACTACACCTAGAAATGGCTTCTCTGCATCACTGATATCTAGCACAGAAATCTGCACGACGAATAACTATGTTGTAGCTAAGCTGGTTCTGGCATATCCTGCTTCATACCACTAGTCCCTGACAACCGGTATTCTGTGCAGAGCACCTCAGTGCAGTGTGGTTTCCTTAATGGCGGTTTGTAGCAAGAAGCGATTTCAGGCTGAGGGAGGTGAAGTGCCGTCTACCCCTCTCACAGAACACTCTGCTGGGAAGTTCTGCTACTGCCAAAACACGCCTGGCATGTGCACTTTTCTTCTAAAACCTCTCTACCATAGCAATATTCTCTGCTTCTTGAAAGCATACCATACACTCTTTCCACTATGCATAGCGAAGAGCACTGCAGTGCACCTAAAGCTAAAGCGAAAGTGTGCACAGCACACCACAGATCTCACTTTGCACTACACCTAGAAATGGCTTCTCTGCATCACTGATATCTAGCACAGAAATCTGCACGACGAATAACTATGTTGTAGCTAAGCTGGTTCTGGCATATCCTGCTTCATACCACTAGTCCCTGACAACCGGTATTCTGTGCAGAGCACCTCAGTGCAGTGTGGTTTCCTTAATGGCGGTTTGTAGCAAGAAGCGATTTCAGGCTGAGGGAGGTGAAGTGCCGTCTACCCCTCTCACAGAACACTCTGCTGGGAAGTTCTGCTACTGCCAAAACACGCCTGGCATGTGCACTTTTCTTCTAAAACCTCTCTACCATAGCAATATTCTCTGCTTCTTGAAAGCATACCATACACTCTTTCCACTATGCATAGCGAAGAGCACTGCAGTGCACCTAAAGCTAAAGCGAAAGTGTGCACAGCACACCACAGATCTCACTTTGCACTACACCTAGAAATGGCTTCTCTGCATCACTGATATCTAGCACAGAAATCTGCACGACGAATAACTATGTTGTAGCTAAGCTGGTTCTGGCATATCCTGCTTCATACCACTAGTCCCTGACAACCGGTGTTCTGTGCAGAGCACCTCAGTGCAGTGTGGTTTCCTTAATGGCGGTTTGTAGCAGAAGCGATTTCAGGCTGAGGGAGGTGAAGTGCCGTCTACCCCTCTCACAGAACACTCTGCTGGGAAGTTCTGCTACTGCCAAAACACGCCTGGCATGTGCACTTTTCTTCTAAAACCTCTCTACCATAGCAATATTCTCTGCTTCTTGAAAGCATACCATACACTCTTTCCACTATGCATAGCGAAGAGCACTGCAGTGCACCTAAAGCTAAAGCGAAAGTGTGCACAGCACACCACAGATCTCACTTTGCACTACACCTAGAAATGGCTTCTCTGCATCACTGATATCTAGCACAGAAATCTGCACGACGAATAACTATGTTGTAGCTAAGCTGGTTCTGGCATATCCTGCTTCATACCACTAGTCCCTGACAACCGGTATTCTGTGCAGAGCACCTCAGTGCAGTGTGGTTTCCTTAATGGCGGTTTGTAGCAAGAAGCGATTTCAGGCTGAGGAGGTGAAGTGCCGTCTACCCCTCTCACAGAACACTCTGCTGGGAAGTTCTGCTACTGCCAAAACACGCCTGGCATGTGCACTTTTCTTCTAAAACCTCTCTACCATAGCAATATTCTCTGCTTCTTGAAAGCATACCATACACTCTTTCCACTATGCATAGCGAAGAGCACTGCAGTGCACCTAAAGCTAAAGCGAAAGTGTGCACAGCACACCACAGATCTCACTTTGCACTACACCTAGAAATGGCTTCTCTGCATCACTGATATCTAGCACAGAAATCTGCACGACGAATAACTATGTTGTAGCTAAGCTGGTTCTGGCATATCCTGCTTCATACCACTAGTCCCTGACAACCGGTATTCTGTGCAGAGCACCTCAGTGCAGTGTGGTTTCCTTAATGGCGGTTTGTAGCAAGAAGCGATTTCTGGCTGAGGGAGGTGAAGTGCCGTCTACCCCTCTCACAGAACACTCTGCTGGGAAGTTCTGCTACTGCCAAAACACGCCTGGCATGTGCACTTTTCTTCTAAAACCTCTCTACCATAGCAATATTCTCTGCTTCTTGAAAGCATACCATACACTCTTTCCACTATGCATAGCGAAGAGCACTGCAGTGCACCTAAAGCTAAAGCGAAAGTGTGCACAGCACACCACAGATCTCACTTTGCACTACACCTAGAAATGGCTTCTCTGCATCACTGATATCTAGCACAGAAATCTGCACGACGAATAACTATGTTGTAGCTAAGCTGGTTCTGGCATATCCTGCTTCATACCACTAGTCCCTGACAACCGGTATTCTGTGCAGAGCACCTCAGTGCAGTGTGGTTTCCTTAATGGCGGTTTGTAGCAGAAGCGATTTCTGGCTGAGGAGGTGAAGTGCCGTCTACCCCTCTCACAGAACACTCTGCTGGGAAGTTCTGCTACTGCCAAAACACGCCTGGCATGTGCACTTTTCTTCTAAAACCTCTCTACCATAGCAATATTCTCTGCTTCTTGAAAGCATACCATACACTCTTTCCACTATGCATAGCGAAGAGCACTGCAGTGCACCTAAAGCTAAAGCGAAAGTGTGCACAGCACACCACAGATCTCACTTTGCACTACACCTAGAAATGGCTTCTCTGCATCACTGATATCTAGCACAGAAATCTGCACGACGAATAACTATGTTGTAGCTAAGCTGGTTCTGGCATATCCTGCTTCATACCACTAGTCCCTGACAACCGGTATTCTGTGCAGAGCACCTCAGTGCAGTGTGGTTTCCTTAATGGCGGTTTGTAGCAAGAAGCGATTTCAGGCTGAGGGAGGTGAAGTGCCGTCTACCCCTCTCACAGAACACTCTGCTGGGAAGTTCTGCTACTGCCAAAACACGCCTGGCATGTGCACTTTTCTTCTAAAACCTCTCTACCATAGCAATATTCTCTGCTTCTTGAAAGCATACCATACACTCTTTCCACTATGCATAGCGAAGAGCACTGCAGTGCACCTAAAGCTAAAGCGAAAGTGTGCACAGCACACCACAGATCTCACTTTGCACTACACCTAGAAATGGCTTCTCTGCATCACTGATATCTAGCACAGAAATCTGCACGACGAATAACTATGTTGTAGCTAAGCTGGTTCTGGCATATCCTGCTTCATACCACTAGTCCCTGACAACCGGTATTCTGTGCAGAGCACCTCAGTGCAGTGTGGTTTCCTTAATGGCGGTTTGTAGCAAGAAGCGATTTCAGGCTGAGGAGGTGAAGTGCCGTCTACCCCTCTCACAGAACACTCTGCTGGGAAGTTCTGCTACTGCCAAAACACGCCTGGCATGTGCACTTTTCTTCTAAAACCTCTCTACCATAGCAATATTCTCTGCTTCTTGAAAGCATACCATACACTCTTTCCACTATGCATAGCGAAGAGCACTGCAGTGCACCTAAAGCTAAAGCGAAAGTGTGCACAGCACACCACAGATCTCACTTTGCACTACACCTAGAAATGGCTTCTCTGCATCACTGATATCTAGCACAGAAATCTGCACGACGAATAACTATGTTGTAGCTAAGCTGGTTCTGGCATATCCTGCTTCATACCACTAGTCCCTGACAACCGGTATTCTGTGCAGAGCACCTCAGTGCAGTGTGGTTTCCTTAATGGCGGTTTGTAGCAAGAAGCGATTTCAGGCTGAGGGAGGTGAAGTGCCGTCTACCCCTCTCACAGAACACTCTGCTGGGAAGTTCTGCTACTGCCAAAACACGCCTGGCATGTGCACTTTTCTTCTAAAACCTCTCTACCATAGCAATATTCTCTGCTTCTTGAAAGCATACCATACACTCTTTCCACTATGCATAGCGAAGAGCACTGCAGTGCACCTAAAGCTAAAGCGAAAGTGTGCACAGCACACCACAGATCTCACTTTGCACTACACCTAGAAATGGCTTCTCTGCATCACTGATATCTAGCACAGAAATCTGCACGACGAATAACTATGTTGTAGCTAAGCTGGTTCTGGCATATCCTGCTTCATACCACTAGTCCCTGACAACCGGTATTCTGTGCAGAGCACCTCAGTGCAGTGTGGTTTCCTTAATGGCGGTTTGTAGCAAGAAGCGATTTCAGGCTGAGGGAGGTGAAGTGCCGTCTACCCCTCTCACAGAACACTCTGCTGGGAAGTTCTGCTACTGCCAAAACACGCCTGGCATGTGCACTTTTCTTCTAAAACCTCTCTACCATAGCAATATTCTCTGCTTCTTGAAAGCATACCATACACTCTTTCCACTATGCATAGCGAAGAGCACTGCAGTGCACCTAAAGCTAAAGCGAAGTGTGCACAGCACACCACAGATCTCACTTTGCACTACACCTAGAAATGGCTTCTCTGCATCACTGATATCTAGCACAGAAATCTGCACGACGAATAACTATGTTGTAGCTAAGCTGGTTCTGGCATATCCTGCTTCATACCACTAGTCCCTGACAACCGGTATTCTGTGCAGAGCACCTCAGTGCAGTGTGGTTTCCTTAATGGCGGTTTGTAGCAAGAAGCGATTTCAGGCTGAGGGAGGTGAAGTGCCGTCTACCCCTCTCACAGAACACTCTGCTGGGAAGTTCTGCTACTGCCAAAACACGCCTGGCATGTGCACTTTTCTTCTAAAACCTCTCTACCATAGCAATATTCTCTGCTTCTTGAAAGCATACCATACACTCTTTCCACTATGCATAGCGAAGAGCACTGCAGTGCACCTAAAGCTAAAGCGAAAGTGTGCACAGCACACCACAGATCTCACTTTGCACTACACCTAGAAATGGCTTCTCTGCATCACTGATATCTAGCACAGAAATCTGCACGACGAATAACTATGTTGTAGCTAAGCTGGTTCTGGCATATCCTGCTTCATACCACTAGTCCCTGACAACCGGTATTCTGTGCAGAGCACCTCAGTGCAGTGTGGTTTCCTTAATGGCGGTTTGTAGCAAGAAGCGATTTCAGGCTGAGGAGGTGAAGTGCCGTCTACCCCTCTCACAGAACACTCTGCTGGGAAGTTCTGCTACTGCCAAAACACGCCTGGCATGTGCACTTTTCTTCTAAAACCTCTCTACCATAGCAATATTCTCTGCTTCTTGAAAGCATACCATACACTCTTTCCACTATGCATAGCGAAGAGCACTGCAGTGCACCTAAAGCTAAAGCGAAAGTGTGCACAGCACACCACAGATCTCACTTTGCACTACACCTAGAAATGGCTTCTCTGCATCACTGATATCTAGCACAGAAATCTGCACGACGAATAACTATGTTGTAGCTAAGCTGGTTCTGGCATATCCTGCTTCATACCACTAGTCCCTGACAACCGGTGTTCTGTGCAGAGCACCTCAGTGCAGTGTGGTTTCCTTAATGGCGGTTTGTAGCAAGAAGCGATTTCAGGCTGAGGAGGTGAAGTGCCGTCTACCCCTCTCACAGAACACTCTGCTGGGAAGTTCTGCTACTGCCAAAACACGCCTGGCATGTGCACTTTTCTTCTAAAACCTCTCTACCATAGCAATATTCTCTGCTTCTTGAAAGCATACCATACACTCTTTCCACTATGCATAGCGAAGAGCACTGCAGTGCACCTAAAGCTAAAGCGAAAGTGTGCACAGCACACCACAGATCTCACTTTGCACTACACCTAGAAATGGCTTCTCTGCATCACTGATATCTAGCACAGAAATCTGCACGACGAATAACTATGTTGTAGCTAAGCTGGTTCTGGCATATCCTGCTTCATACCACTAGTCCCTGACAACCGGTGTTCTGTGCAGAGCACCTCAGTGCAGTGTGGTTTCCTTAATGGCGGTTTGTAGCAAGAAGCGATTTCAGGCTGAGGGAGGTGAAGTGCCGTCTACCCCTCTCACAGAACACTCTGCTGGGAAGTTCTGCTACTGCCAAAACACGCCTGGCATGTGCACTTTTCTTCTAAAACCTCTCTACCATAGCAATATTCTCTGCTTCTTGAAAGCATACCATACACTCTTTCCACTATGCATAGCGAAGAGCACTGCAGTGCACCTAAAGCTAAAGCGAAGTGTGCACAGCACACCACAGATCTCACTTTGCACTACACCTAGAAATGGCTTCTCTGCATCACTGATATCTAGCACAGAAATCTGCACGACGAATAACTATGTTGTAGCTAAGCTGGTTCTGGCATATCCTGCTTCATACCACTGGTCCTGACAACCGGTATTCTGTGCAGAGCACCTCAGTGCAGTGTGGTTTCCTTAATGGCGGTTTGTAGCAAGAAGCGATTTCAGGCTGAGGGAGGTGAAGTGCCGTCTACCCCTCTCACAGAACACTCTGCTGGGAAGTTCTGCTACTGCCAAAACACGCCTGGCATGTGCACTTTTCTTCTAAAACCTCTCTACCATAGCAATATTCTCTGCTTCTTGAAAGCATACCATACACTCTTTCCACTATGCATAGCGAAGAGCACTGCAGTGCACCTAAAGCTAAAGCGAA
The DNA here is from genome assembly GCA_034336685.1 of Luscinia luscinia. Taxonomy (NCBI): domain Eukaryota; kingdom Metazoa; phylum Chordata; class Aves; order Passeriformes; family Muscicapidae; genus Luscinia; species Luscinia luscinia. Next base: position 8,164 of record JAKWBO010001028.1, read on the forward strand.
AGTGTGCACAGCACACCACAGATCTCACTTTGCACTACACCTAGAAATGGCTTCTCTGCATCACTGATATCTAGCACAGAAATCTGCACGACGAATAACTATGTTGTAGCTAAGCTGGTTCTGGCATATCCTGCTTCATACCACTAGTCCCTGACAACCGGTATTCTGTGCAGAGCACCTCAGTGCAGTGTGGTTTCCTTAATGGCGGTTTGTAGCAAGAAGCGATTTCAGGCTGAGGAGGTGAAGTGCCGTCTACCCCTCTCACAGAACACTCTGCTGGGAAGTTCTGCTACTGCCAAAACACGCCTGGCATGTGCACTTTTCTTCTAAAACCTCTCTACCATAGCAATATTCTCTGCTTCTTGAAAGCATACCATACACTCTTTCCACTATGCATAGCGAAGAGCACTGCAGTGCACCTAAAGCTAAAGCGAAAGTGTGCACAGCACACCACAGATCTCACTTTGCACTACACCTAGAAATGGCTTCTCTGCATCACTGATATCTAGCACAGAAATCTGCACGACGAATAACTATGTTGTAGCTAAGCTGGTTCTGGCATATCCTGCTTCATACCACTAGTCCCTGACAACCGGTATTCTGTGCAGAGCACCTCAGTGCAGTGTGGTTTCCTTAATGGCGGTTTGTAGCAAGAAGCGATTTCAGGCTGAGGAGGTGAAGTGCCGTCTACCCCTCTCACAGAACACTCTGCTGGGAAGTTCTGCTACTGCCAAAACACGCCTGGCATGTGCACTTTTCTTCTAAAACCTCTCTACCATAGCAATATTCTCTGCTTCTTGAAAGCATACCATACACTCTTTCCACTATGCATAGCGAAGAGCACTGCAGTGCACCTAAAGCTAAAGCGAAAGTGTGCACAGCACACCACAGATCTCACTTTGCACTACACCTAGAAATGGCTTCTCTGCATCACTGATATCTAGCACAGAAATCTGCCTGACGAATAACTATGTTGTAGCTAAGCTGGTTCTGGCATATCCTGCTTCATACCACTAGTCCCTGACAACCGGTATTCTGTGCAGAGCACCTCAGTGCAGTGTGGTTTCCTTAATGGCGGTTTGTAGCAAGAAGCGATTTCAGGCTGAGGAGGTGAAGTGCCGTCTACCCCTCTCACAGAACACTCTGCTGGGAAGTTCTGCTACTGCCAAAACACGCCTGGCATGTGCACTTTTCTTCTAAAACCTCTCTACCATAGCAATATTCTCTGCTTCTTGAAAGCATACCATACACTCTTTCCACTATGCATAGCGAAGAGCACTGCAGTGCACCTAAAGCTAAAGCGAAAGTGTGCACAGCACACCACAGATCTCACTTTGCACTACACCTAGAAATGGCTTCTCTGCATCACTGATATCTAGCACAGAAATCTGCACGACGAATAACTATGTTGTAGCTAAGCTGGTTCTGGCATATCCTGCTTCATACCACTAGTCCCTGACAACCGGTATTCTGTGCAGAGCACCTCAGTGCAGTGTGGTTTCCTTAATGGCGGTTTGTAGCAAGAAGCGATTTCAGGCTGAGGGAGGTGAAGTGCCGTCTACCCCTCTCACAGAACACTCTGCTGGGAAGTTCTGCTACTGCCAAAACACGCCTGGCATGTGCACTTTTCTTCTAAAACCTCTCTACCATAGCAATATTCTCTGCTTCTTGAAAGCATACCATACACTCTTTCCACTATGCATAGCGAAGAGCACTGCAGTGCACCTAAAGCTAAAGCGAAAGTGTGCACAGCACACCACAGATCTCACTTTGCACTACACCTGAAATGGCTTCTCTGCATCACTGATATCTAGCACAGAAATCTGCACGACGAATAACTATGTTGTAGCTAAGCTGGTTCTGGCATATCCTGCTTCATACCACTAGTCCCTGACAACCGGTGTTCTGTGCAGAGCACCTCAGTGCAGTGTGGTTTCCTTAATGGCGGTTTGTAGCAAGAAGCGATTTCAGGCTGAGGGAGGTGAAGTGCCGTCTACCCCTCTCACAGAACACTCTGCTGGGAAGTTCTGCTACTGCCAAAACACGCCTGGCATGTGCACTTTTCTTCTAAAACCTCTCTACCATAGCAATATTCTCTGCTTCTTGAAAGCATACCATACACTCTTTCCACTATGCATAGCGAAGAGCACTGCAGTGCACCTAAAGCTAAAGCGAAAGTGTGCACAGCACACCACAGATCTCACTTTGCACTACACCTAGAAATGGCTTCTCTGCATCACTGATATCTAGCACAGAAATCTGCACGACGAATAACTATGTTGTAGCTAAGCTGGTTCTGGCATATCCTGCTTCATACCACTAGTCCCTGACAACCGGTGTTCTGTGCAGAGCACCTCAGTGCAGTGTGGTTTCCTTAATGGCGGTTTGTAGCAAGAAGCGATTTCAGGCTGAGGAGGTGAAGTGCCGTCTACCCCTCTCACAGAACACTCTGCTGGGAAGTTCTGCTACTGCCAAAACACGCCTGGCATGTGCACTTTTCTTCTAAAACCTCTCTACCATAGCAATATTCTCTGCTTCTTGAAAGCATACCATACACTCTTTCCACTATGCATAGCGAAGAGCACTGCAGTGCACCTAAAGCTAAAGCGAAAGTGTGCACAGCACACCACAGATCTCACTTTGCACTACACCTAGAAATGGCTTCTCTGCATCACTGATATCTAGCACAGAAATCTGCACGACGAATAACTATGTTGTAGCTAAGCTGGTTCTGGCATATCCTGCTTCATACCACTAGTCCCTGACAACCGGTATTCTGTGCAGAGCACCTCAGTGCAGTGTGGTTTCCTTAATGGCGGTTTGTAGCAAGAAGCGATTTCAGGCTGAGGGAGGTGAAGTGCCGTCTACCCCTCTCACAGAACACTCTGCTGGGAAGTTCTGCTACTGCCAAAACACGCCTGGCATGTGCACTTTTCTTCTAAAACCTCTCTACCATAGCAATATTCTCTGCTTCTTGAAAGCATACCATACACTCTTTCCACTATGCATAGCGAAGAGCACTGCAGTGCACCTAAAGCTAAAGCGAAAGTGTGCACAGCACACCACAGATCTCACTTTGCACTACACCTAGAAATGGCTTCTCTGCATCACTGATATCTAGCACAGAAATCTGCACGACGAATAACTATGTTGTAGCTAAGCTGGTTCTGGCATATCCTGCTTCATACCACTAGTCCCTGACAACCGGTGTTCTGTGCAGAGCACCTCAGTGCAGTGTGGTTTCCTTAATGGCGGTTTGTAGCAAGAAGCGATTTCAGGCTGAGGGAGGTGAAGTGCCGTCTACCCCTCTCACAGAACACTCTGCTGGGAAGTTCTGCTACTGCCAAAACACGCCTGGCATGTGCACTTTTCTTCTAAAACCTCTCTACCATAGCAATATTCTCTGCTTCTTGAAAGCATACCATACACTCTTTCCACTATGCATAGCGAAGAGCACTGCAGTGCACCTAAAGCTAAAGCGAAAGTGTGCACAGCACACCACAGATCTCACTTTGCACTACACCTAGAAATGGCTTCTCTGCATCACTGATATCTAGCACAGAAATCTGCACGACGAATAACTATGTTGTAGCTAAGCTGGTTCTGGCATATCCTGCTTCATACCACTAGTCCCTGACAACCGGTGTTCTGTGCAGAGCACCTCAGTGCAGTGTGGTTTCCTTAATGGCGGTTTGTAGCAAGAAGCGATTTCAGGCTGAGGAGGTGAAGTGCCGTCTACCCCTCTCACAGAACACTCTGCTGGGAAGTTCTGCTACTGCCAAAACACGCCTGGCATGTGCACTTTTCTTCTAAAACCTCTCTACCATAGCAATATTCTCTGCTTCTTGAAAGCATACCATACACTCTTTCCACTATGCATAGCGAAGAGCACTGCAGTGCACCTAAAGCTAAAGCGAAAGTGTGCACAGCACACCACAGATCTCACTTTGCACTACACCTAGAAATGGCTTCTCTGCATCACTGATATCTAGCACAGAAATCTGCACGACGAATAACTATGTTGTAGCTAAGCTGGTTCTGGCATATCCTGCTTCATACCACTAGTCCCTGACAACCGGTGTTCTGTGCAGAGCACCTCAGTGCAGTGTGGTTTCCTTAATGGCGGTTTGTAGCAAGAAGCGATTTCAGGCTGAGGAGGTGAAGTGCCGTCTACCCCTCTCACAGAACACTCTGCTGGGAAGTTCTGCTACTGCCAAAACACGCCTGGCATGTGCACTTTTCTTCTAAAACCTCTCTACCATAGCAATATTCTCTGCTTCTTGAAAGCATACCATACACTCTTTCCACTATGCATAGCGAAGAGCACTGCAGTGCACCTAAAGCTAAAGCGAAAGTGTGCACAGCACACCACAGATCTCACTTTGCACTACACCTAGAAATGGCTTCTCTGCATCACTGATATCTAGCACAGAAATCTGCACGACGAATAACTATGTTGTAGCTAAGCTGGTTCTGGCATATCCTGCTTCATACCACTAGTCCCTGACAACCGGTGTTCTGTGCAGAGCACCTCAGTGCAGTGTGGTTTTCCTTAATGGCGGTTTGTAGCAAGAAGCGATTTCAGGCTGAGGAGGTGAAGTGCCGTCTACCCCTCTCACAGAACACTCTGCTGGGAAGTTCTGCTACTGCCAAAACACGCCTGGCATGTGCACTTTTCTTCTAAAACCTCTCTACCATAGCAATATTCTCTGCTTCTTGAAAGCATACCATACACTCTTTCCACTATGCATAGCGAAGAGCACTGCAGTGCACCTAAAGCTAAAGCGAAAGTGTGCACAGCACACCACAGATCTCACTTTGCACTACACCTAGAAATGGCTTCTCTGCATCACTGATATCTAGCACAGAAATCTGCACGACGAATAACTATGTTGTAGCTAAGCTGGTTCTGGCATATCCTGCTTCATACCACTAGTCCCTGACAACCGGTGTTCTGTGCAGAGCACCTCAGTGCAGTGTGGTTTCCTTAATGGCGGTTTGTAGCAAGAAGCGATTTCAGGCTGAGGAGGTGAAGTGCCGTCTACCCCTCTCACAGAACACTCTGCTGGGAAGTTCTGCTACTGCCAAAACACGCCTGGCATGTGCACTTTTCTTCTAAAACCTCTCTACCATAGCAATATTCTCTGCTTCTTGAAAGCATACCATACACTCTTTCCACTATGCATAGCGAAGAGCACTGCAGTGCACCTAAAGCTAAAGCGAAAGTGTGCACAGCACACCACAGATCTCACTTTGCACTACACCTAGAAATGGCTTCTCTGCATCACTGATATCTAGCACAGAAATCTGCACGACGAATAACTATGTTGTAGCTAAGCTGGTTCTGGCATATCCTGCTTCATACCACTAGTCCCTGACAACCGGTGTTCTGTGCAGAGCACCTCAGTGCAGTGTGGTTTCCTTAATGGCGGTTTGTAGCAAGAAGCGATTTCAGGCTGAGGAGGTGAAGTGCCGTCTACCCCTCTCACAGAACACTCTGCTGGGAAGTTCTGCTACTGCCAAAACACGCCTGGCATGTGCACTTTTCTTCTAAAACCTCTCTACCATAGCAATATTCTCTGCTTCTTGAAAGCATACCATACACTCTTTCCACTATGCATAGCGAAGAGCACTGCAGTGCACCTAAAGCTAAAGCGAAAGTGTGCACAGCACACCACAGATCTCACTTTGCACTACACCTAGAAATGGCTTCTCTGCATCACTGATATCTAGCACAGAAATCTGCACGACGAATAACTATGTTGTAGCTAAGCTGGTTCTGGCATATCCTGCTTCATACCACTAGTCCCTGACAACCGGTGTTCTGTGCAGAGCACCTCAGTGCAGTGTGGTTTCCTTAATGGCGGTTTGTAGCAAGAAGCGATTTCAGGCTGAGGGAGGTGAAGTGCCGTCTACCCCTCTCACAGAACACTCTGCTGGGAAGTTCTGCTACTGCCAAAACACGCCTGGCATGTGCACTTTTCTTCTAAAACCTCTCTACCATAGCAATATTCTCTGCTTCTTGAAAGCATACCATACACTCTTTCCACTATGCATAGCGAAGAGCACTGCAGTGCACCTAAAGCTAAAGCGAAAGTGTGCACAGCACACCACAGATCTCACTTTGCACTACACCTAGAAATGGCTTCTCTGCATCACTGATATCTAGCACAGAAATCTGCCACGACGAATAACTATGTTGTAGCTAAGCTGGTTCTGGCATATCCTGCTTCATACCACTAGTCCCTGACAACCGGTGTTCTGTGCAGAGCACCTCAGTGCAGTGTGGTTTCCTTAATGGCGGTTTTGTAGCAGAAGCGATTTCAGGCTGAGGAGGTGAAGTGCCGTCTACCCCTCTCACAGAACACTCTGCTGGGAAGTTCTGCTACTGCCAAAACACGCCTGGCATGTGCACTTTTCTTCTAAAACCTCTCTACCATAGCAATATTCTCTGCTTCTTGAAAGCATACCATACACTCTTTCCACTATGCATAGCGAAGAGCACTGCAGTGCACCTAAAGCTAAAGCGAAAGTGTGCACAGCACACCACAGATCTCACTTTGCACTACACCTAGAAATGGCTTCTCTGCATCACTGATATCTAGCACAGAAATCTGCACGACGAATAACTATGTTGTAGCTAAGCTGGTTCTGGCATATCCTGCTTCATACCACTAGTCCCTGACAACCGGTGTTCTGTGCAGAGCACCTCAGTGCAGTGTGGTTTCCTTAATGGCGGTTTGTAGCAGAAGCGATTTCAGGCTGAGGAGGTGAAGTGCCGTCTACCCCTCTCACAGAACACTCTGCTGGGAAGTTCTGCTACTGCCAAAACACGCCTGGCATGTGCACTTTTCTTCTAAAACCTCTCTACCATAGCAATATTCTCTGCTTCTTGAAAGCATACCATACACTCTTTCCACTATGCATAGCGAAGAGCACTGCAGTGCACCTAAAGCTAAAGCGAAAGTGTGCACAGCACACCACAGATCTCACTTTGCACTACACCTAGAAATGGCTTCTCTGCATCACTGATATCTAGCACAGAAATCTGCACGACGAATAACTATGTTGTAGCTAAGCTGGTTCTGGCATATCCTGCTTCATACCACTAGTCCCTGACAACCGGTGTTCTGTGCAGAGCACCTCAGTGCAGTGTGGTTTCCTTAATGGCGGTTTGTAGCAAGAAGCGATTTCAGGCTGAGGGAGGTGAAGTGCCGTCTACCCCTCTCACAGAACACTCTGCTGGGAAGTTCTGCTACTGCCAAAACACGCCTGGCATGTGCACTTTTCTTCTAAAACCTCTCTACCATAGCAATATTCTCTGCTTCTTGAAAGCATACCATACACTCTTTCCACTATGCATAGCGAAGAGCACTGCAGTGCACCTAAAGCTAAAGCGAAAGTGTGCACAGCACACCACAGATCTCACTTTGCACTACACCTAGAAATGGCTTCTCTGCATCACTGATATCTAGCACAGAAATCTGCACGACGAATAACTATGTTGTAGCTAAGCTGGTTCTGGCATATCCTGCTTCATACCACTAGTCCCTGACAACCGGTGTTCTGTGCAGAGCACCTCAGTGCAGTGTGGTTTCCTTAATGGCGGTTTGTAGCAGAAGCGATTTCAGGCTGAGGAGGTGAAGTGCCGTCTACCCCTCTCACAGAACACTCTGCTGGGAAGTTCTGCTACTGCCAAAACACGCCTGGCATGTGCACTTTTCTTCTAAAACCTCTCTACCATAGCAATATTCTCTGCTTCTTGAAAGCATACCATACACTCTTTCCACTATGCATAGCGAAGAGCACTGCAGTGCACCTAAAGCTAAAGCGAAAGTGTGCACAGCACACCACAGATCTCACTTTGCACTACACCTAGAAATGGCTTCTCTGCATCACTGATATCTAGCACAGAAATCTGCCTGACGAATAACTATGTTGTAGCTAAGCTGGTTCTGGCATATCCTGCTTCATACCACTAGTCCCTGACAACCGGTGTTCTGTGCAGAGCACCTCAGTGCAGTGTGGTTTCCTTAATGGCGGTTTGTAGCAAGAAGCGATTTCAGGCTGAGGAGGTGAAGTGCCGTCTACCCCTCTCACAGAACACTCTGCTGGGAAGTTCTGCTACTGCCAAAACACGCCTGGCATGTGCACTTTTCTTCTAAAACCTCTCTACCATAGCAATATTCTCTGCTTCTTGAAAGCATACCATACACTCTTTCCACTATGCATAGCGAAGAGCACTGCAGTGCACCTAAAGCTAAAGCGAAAGTGTGCACAGCACACCACAGATCTCACTTTGCACTACACCTAGAAATGGCTTCTCTGCATCACTGATATCTAGCACAGAAATCTGCACGACGAATAACTATGTTGTAGCTAAGCTGGTTCTGGCATATCCTGCTTCATACCACTAGTCCCTGACAACCGGTGTTCTGTGCAGAGCACCTCAGTGCAGTGTGGTTTCCTTAATGGCGGTTTGTAGCAAGAAGCGATTTCAGGCTGAGGAGGTGAAGTGCCGTCTACCCCTCTCACAGAACACTCTGCTGGGAAGTTCTGCTACTGCCAAAACACGCCTGGCATGTGCACTTTTCTTCTAAAACCTCTCTACCATAGCAATATTCTCTGCTTCTTGAAAGCATACCATACACTCTTTCCACTATGCATAGCGAAGAGCACTGCAGTGCACCTAAAGCTAAAGCGAAAGTGTGCACAGCACACCACAGATCTCACTTTGCACTACACCTAGAAATGGCTTCTCTGCATCACTGATATCTAGCACAGAAATCTGCCACGACGAATAACTATGTTGTAGCTAAGCTGGTTCTGGCATATCCTGCTTCATACCACTAGTCCCTGACAACCGGTGTTCTGTGCAGAGCACCTCAGTGCAGTGTGGTTTCCTTAATGGCGGTTTGTAGCAAGAAGCGATTTCAGGCTGAGGAGGTGAAGTGCCGTCTACCCCTCTCACAGAACACTCTGCTGGGAAGTTCTGCTACTGCCAAAACACGCCTGGCATGTGCACTTTTCTTCTAAAACCTCTCTACCATAGCAATATTCTCTGCTTCTTGAAAGCATACCATACACTCTTTCCACTATGCATAGCGAAGAGCACTGCAGTGCACCTAAAGCTAAAGCGAAAGTGTGCACAGCACACCACAGATCTCACTTTGCACTACACCTAGAAATGGCTTCTCTGCATCACTGATATCTAGCACAGAAATCTGCCACGACGAATAACTATGTTGTAGCTAAGCTGGTTCTGGCATATCCTGCTTCATACCACTAGTCCCTGACAACCGGTGTTCTGTGCAGAGCACCTCAGTGCAGTGTGGTTTCCTTAATGGCGGTTTGTAGCAAGAAGCGATTTCAGGCTGAGGAGGTGAAGTGCCGTCTACCCCTCTCACAGAACACTCTGCTGGGAAGTTCTGCTACTGCCAAAACACGCCTGGCATGTGCACTTTTCTTCTAAAACCTCTCTACCATAGCAATATTCTCTGCTTCTTGAAAGCATACCATACACTCTTTCCACTATGCATAGCGAAGAGCACTGCAGTGCACCTAAAGCTAAAGCGAAAGTGTGCACAGCACACCACAGATCTCACTTTGCACTACACCTAGAAATGGCTTCTCTGCATCACTGATATCTAGCACAGAAATCTGCACGACGAATAACTATGTTGTAGCTAAGCTGGTTCTGGCATATCCTGCTTCATACCACTAGTCCCTGACAACCGGTGTTCTGTGCAGAGCACCTCAGTGCAGTGTGGTTTCCTTAATGGCGGTTTGTAGCAAGAAGCGATTTCAGGCTGAGGGAGGTGAAGTGCCGTCTACCCCTCTCACAGAACACTCTGCTGGGAAGTTCTGCTACTGCCAAAACACGCCTGGCATGTGCACTTTTCTTCTAAAACCTCTCTACCATAGCAATATTCTCTGCTTCTTGAAAGCATACCATACACTCTTTCCACTATGCATAGCGAAGAGCACTGCAGTGCACCTAAAGCTAAAGCGAAAGTGTGCACAGCACACCACAGATCTCACTTTGCACTACACCTAGAAATGGCTTCTCTGCATCACTGATATCTAGCACAGAAATCTGCACGACGAATAACTATGTTGTAGCTAAGCTGGTTCTGGCATATCCTGCTTCATACCACTAGTCCCTGACAACCGGTGTTCTGTGCAGAGCACCTCAGTGCAGTGTGGTTTCCTTAATGGCGGTTTGTAGCAAGAAGCGATTTCAGGCTGAGGGAGGTGAAGTGCCGTCTACCCCTCTCACAGAACACTCTGCTGGGAAGTTCTGCTACTGCCAAAACACGCCTGGCATGTGCACTTTTCTTCTAAAACCTCTCTACCATAGCAATATTCTCTGCTTCTTGAAAGCATACCATACACTCTTTCCACTATGCATAGCGAAGAGCACTGCAGTGCACCTAAAGCTAAAGCGAAAGTGTGCACAGCACACCACAGATCTCACTTTGCACTACACCTAGAAATGGCTTCTCTGCATCACTGATATCTAGCACAGAAATCTGCACGACGAATAACTATGTTGTAGCTAAGCTGGTTCTGGCATATCCTGCTTCATACCACTAGTCCCTGACAACCGGTGTTCTGTGCAGAGCACCTCAGTGCAGTGTGGTTTCCTTAATGGCGGTTTGTAGCAAGAAGCGATTTCAGGCTGAGGAGGTGAAGTGCCGTCTACCCCTCTCACAGAACACTCTGCTGGGAAGTTCTGCTACTGCCAAAACACGCCTGGCATGTGCACTTTTCTTCTAAAACCTCTCTACCATAGCAATATTCTCTGCTTCTTGAAAGCATACCATACACTCTTTCCACTATGCATAGCGAAGAGCACTGCAGTGCACCTAAAGCTAAAGCGAAGTGTGCACAGCACACCACAGATCTCACTTTGCACTACACCTAGAAATGGCTTCTCTGCATCACTGATATCTAGCACAGAAATCTGCACGACGAATAACTATGTTGTAGCTAAGCTGGTTCTGGCATATCCTGCTTCATACCACTAGTCCCTGACAACCGGTGTTCTGTGCAGAGCACCTCAGTGCAGTGTGGTTTCCTTAATGGCGGTTTGTAGCAAGAAGCGATTTCAGGCTGAGGGAGGTGAAGTGCCGTCTACCCCTCTCACAGAACACTCTGCTGGGAAGTTCTGCTACTGCCAAAACACGCCTGGCATGTGCACTTTTCTTCTAAAACCTCTCTACCATAGCAATATTCTCTGCTTCTTGAAAGCATACCATACACTCTTTCCACTATGCATAGCGAAGAGCACTGCAGTGCACCTAAAGCTAAAGCGAAAGTGTGCACAGCACACCACAGATCTCACTTTGCACTACACCTAGAAATGGCTTCTCTGCATCACTGATATCTAGCACAGAAATCTGCACGACGAATAACTATGTTGTAGCTAAGCTGGTTCTGGCATATCCTGCTTCATACCACTAGTCCCTGACAACCGGTGTTCTGTGCAGAGCACCTCAGTGCAGTGTGGTTTCCTTAATGGCGGTTTGTAGCAAGAAGCGATTTCAGGCTGAGGGAGGTGAAGTGCCGTCTACCCCTCTCACAGAACACTCTGCTGGGAAGTTCTGCTACTGCCAAAACACGCCTGGCATGTGCACTTTTCTTCTAAAACCTCTCTACCATAGCAATATTCTCTGCTTCTTGAAAGCATACCATACACTCTTTCCACTATGCATAGCGAAGAGCACTGCAGTGCACCTAAAGCTAAAGCGAAAGTGTGCACAGCACACCACAGATCTCACTTTGCACTACACCTAGAAATGGCTTCTCTGCATCACTGATATCTAGCACAGAAATCTGCACGACGAATAACTATGTTGTAGCTAAGCTGGTTCTGGCATATCCTGCTTCATACCACTAGTCCCTGACAACCGGTGTTCTGTGCAGAGCACCTCAGTGCAGTGTGGTTTCCTTAATGGCGGTTTGTAGCAGAAGCGATTTCAGGCTGAGGGAGGTGAAGTGCCGTCTACCCCTCTCACAGAACACTCTGCTGGGAAGTTCTGCTACTGCCAAAACACGCCTGGCATGTGCACTTTTCTTCTAAAACCTCTCTACCATAGCAATATTCTCTGCTTCTTGAAAGCATACCATACACTCTTTCCACTATGCATAGCGAAGAGCACTGCAGTGCACCTAAAGCTAAAGCGAAAGTGTGCACAGCACACCACAGATCTCACTTTGCACTACACCTAGAAATGGCTTCTCTGCATCACTGATATCTAGCACAGAAATCTGCACGACGAATAACTATGTTGTAGCTAAGCTGCTTCTGGCATATCCTGCTTCATACCACTAGTCCCTGACAACCGGTGTTCTGTGCAGAGCACCTCAGTGCAGTGTGGTTTCCTTAATGGCGGTTTGTAGCAAGAAGCGATTTCAGGCTGAGGGAGG
>JAKWBO010001029.1:0-20556 GCA_034336685.1 Luscinia luscinia
ACTGGTGACCATTGAGTGACCGGTGAGCTCGATGGTGACACTGACCTGATCTATTTGTTATTTGATGGTGATATGGTGACCATTAGTGACCATTGTCTTCGAACCGACATTGGTGACCATTGAGAGCCACTGGTGACCATTGGTAACCCCTGAGATGACCACTGGTGACCATGAGTGACCAGCTTAAGTGACCCTGGTGCCATCTGAGTGACCACTGACAAGATACAGCCATTGAGTGACCACTGAGCTGACCACTGGAGTGCATTGCAGTGACCATTGGTGACCCTGGTGACCATTGAGTGACACTTTAGTGACCTGAGTGACCAGGTGGCTGGTGACCACTGAGGCCCTGGTGACCTGGTGGCCCCTGAGTGACCACTGAATGACCATTGGTGACCACTGAGTGACCATTGGTGACCATTGGTGACCACTGGTGACCTGAGTGACCCCTGGTGATCAGTGAGTACCTGGGTGACCATTGCAGTGACCATTGAGTGACCTGGTATCACTGGTGATCACTGAGTGACATTGGTGACCATTGAGTGACCACTGGTGACCTTGGTGACCGCTGAGTGACCACTGGTGACCTGAGTGACCCTGGTGACCCTGAGTGAGCCCTTGGTGACCCTAGGTGACACTGGTGACCCTGAGTGACCATTGAGTGACCCCTGGTGACCATTGAGTGACCACTGAGTGACCACTGAGTGACCACTGAGTGACCATTGAGTGACCATTGAGTGACCCTGAGTGACCATTGAGTGACCCTGTAGTGACCATTGGTGACCCTGAGTGACCACTGGTGACCGCTAGTGACCATGAGTGACCATTGGTGACCATTGAGTGACCCTAAGTGACCATTGAGTGACCATTGGTGATCCTGAGTGACCATTGGTGACCACTGAAGTGACCCTGGTGACCACTTGAGTGACCCTGGTGACCACTGAGTGACCCTGGGGTGACCCTGAGTGACCTTGGTGACCACTGAGTGACCATTGAGTGACCATTGAGTGACCCTGAGTGACCATTGGTGACCACTGAGTGACCCTGAGTGACCATTGAGTGACCCTGAGTGACCCTGGGTGACCATTGAGATGACACCCTGAGTGACCATTGAGTGACCATTGAGTGACCATTGAGTGACCCTGAGTGACCCCTGGTGACCACTGAGTGACCTTTGGTGACCATTGAGTGAACCTGAGTGACCACTGGTGACCATTGGTGACCATTGAGTGACCCTGAGTGACCACTGGTAACATTGGTGACCATTGAGTGACCATTGAGTGACCCTGGTGACCACTGAGTGACCATTGAGTGACCCTGGTGACCATTGAGTGACCACTGAGTGACCATTGAGTGACCAAGCTGAGTGACCATTGGTGACCACTGGTGACCACTGAGTGACCACTGGTGACCACTGGTGACCATTGGTGACCATTGAGTGACTCCTGAGTGACCATTGGTGACCACTGAGAGACCAGTGACACTGGTGACCCCTGAGTGACCATTGGTGACCCTGGTGACCATTGAGTGACCTTGAAGCCTTGAGTGACCACTGAGTGACCACTGAGTGACCACTGGTGACCATTGAGTGACCAGACCCTGAGTGACCATTGAGTGACCACTGAGTGACCACTGAGTGACCTCGAGTGACCCTGAGTGACCACTGGTGACCATTGAGTGACCACTGAGTGACCACTGGTGACCCTGGTGACCATTGGTGACCACTGAGTGACCACTGGTGACCATTGGTGACCATGGTGACCCTGGTGACCACTGGTGACCTGAGTGACCATTGAGTGACCTGAGTGACCCTGGGTGACCCTGGTGACCATTGGTGACCATTGAGTGACCCTGAGTGACCACTGAGTGACCATTGGTGACCACTGGTGACCCCTGGTGACCATTGAGTGACCATTGAGTGACCACTGAGTGACCCTGGTGACCACTGGTGACCATTGAGTGACCTCTGAGTGACCACTGAGTGACCACTGAGTGACCATTGAGAGACCACTGGTGACCATTGAGTGACCCTGGTGACCACTGAGTGACCACTGAGTGATCCTGGTGACCATTGAGTGACCATTGAGTGACCCTGGTGACCACTGAGTGACCCTGAGTGACCATTGAGTGACCATTGAGTGACTACTGGTGACCATTGAGTGACCCTGAGTGACCATTGAGTGACCACTGAGTGACCACTGAGTGACCATTGAGTGACCCCTGGTGACCATTGAGTGACCATTGAGTGACCCTGAGTGACCATTGAGTGACCACTGAGTGACCATTGAGAGACCCTGAGTGACCACTGGTGACCACTGAGTGACCATTGAGTGACCACTTGAGTGACCATTGGGGTGACCCTGGTGACCATTGAGTGACCCTGAGTGACCACTGAGTGACCACTGGAGTGACCACTGAGTGACCATTGGTGACCATTGAGTGACCATTGAGTGACCACTGGTGACCATTGGTGACCACTGAGTGACCATTGAGTGACCCTTGAGTGACCATTGGTGACCCTGAGTGACCCTTGAGTGACCATTGAGTGACCCTGAGTGACCATTGAGTGACCACTGAGTGACCATTGACCCTGAGTGACCCTGAGTGACCACTGGTGACCATTGAGTGACCCTGAGTGACCATTGAGTGACCATTGAGTGACCATTGGTGACCACTGAGTGACCCTGAGTGATCATTGAGTGACCACTGAGTGACCATTGAGTGACCATTGAGTGACCACTGAGTGACCTTGAGTGACCCTGGTGACCATTGGTGACCCTGAGTGACCACTGAGTGACCATTGAGTGACCTTTGAGTGACCATTGAGTGACCACTGAGTGACCATTGAGTGACCATTGAGTGACCTCTGAGTGACCACTGAGTGACCCTGAGTGACCACTGAGTGACCATTGAGTGACCATTGAGTGACCCTGAGTGACCACTGGTGACCACTGAGTGACCTCTGGTGACCATGATGACTGAGTGACCCTGGTGACCATTGAGTGACCCTGAGTGACCACTGGGTGACCACTGGTGACCATTGAGTGACCATTGAGGTGACCCTGAGTGACCACTGGTGACCATTAGGTGACCACTGAGTGACCATTGGTGACCCTGAGTGACCTGGTGACCACTGAGTGACCATTGAGTGACCATTGGTGACCCTAGGTGACCACTGAGTGACCATTGAGTGACCACTGAGTGACCATTGAGTGACCACTGGTGACCCCTGGTGACCATTGAGTGACCTGAGTGACCACTGAGTGACCACTGGTGACACTGAGTGACCATTGAGGTGACCACTAGGTGACCACTGAGTGACCACTGAGTGACCGCTGAGTGACCCTGAGTGACCATGAGTGACCATTGAGTGACCCTGGGTGACCACTGAGTGACCATTGAGTGACCATTGGTGACCACTGAGTGACCCCTGAGTGACCGCTGGGGTGACCACTGAGTGACCACTGAGTGACCACTGAGTGACCATTGAGTGACCATTGGTGACCGCTGAGTGACCCTGAGTGACCCTGAGTGACCATTGAGTGACCCTGGTGACCATTGAGTGACACTGAGTGACCACTGAGTGACCCTGGGGTGACCACTGAGTGACCATTGGTGACCACTGGTGATCCTGAGTGACCATTGAGTGACCACTGAGTGACCTGAGTGACCACTGAGTGACCATTGAGTGACCATTGAGTGACCATTGAGTGACCCTCAGTGACCTGATTTAACCTGAGTGACCATTGAGTGACCACCTGAGTGACCATTGAGAACTGAGTGACACTGACCCTGAGTGACCCTTGGTGACACTGGTGACCATTGGTGACCCTGGTGACTATTGAGTGACCCAAGTGACCCTGGGGTGACCACTGAGTGACCTCTGAGTGACCCTGAGTGACCACTGGTGACCACTGAGTGACCATTGAGTGACCATTGGTGACCACTGGTGACCATTGAGTGACCACTGAGTGACCCTGGTGACCACTGAGTGACCCTGGTGACCTGAGTGACCATTGAGTGACCATTGAGTGACCCTGGTGACCACTGAGTGACTCTGAGTGACCCTGAGTGACCACTGGTGACCGCTGAGTGACCATTGAGTGACCTCTGGGTGACCACTGAGTGACCATTGGTGACCCTGGTGACCACTGGTGACCGCTGAGTGACCATTGGTGACCATTGGTGACCCTGAGTGACCACTGAGTGACCACTGGTGACCACTGGTGACCATTGAGTGACCATTGAGTGACCACTGAGTGACCTGAGTGACCATTGAGTGACCCTGAGTGACCCTGAGTGACCACTGGTGACCACTGAGTGACCACTGAGTGACCATTGGTGACCCTGAGTGACCACTGAGTGACCATTGAGTGACCATTGGTGACCCTGAGTGACCTGAGTGACCCCTGGTGACCATTGAGTGACCCTGAGTGACCATTGGGGATGACCCTGAGTGACCATTGGTGACCCTGGATGACCACTAAGTGACCTTTTGGTGACCATTGGTGAACCTGGTGACCACTGGTGACCATTGAGTGACCATTGGTGACCATTGGTGGCCCTGAGTGACCCTGAGTGACCATTGAGTGACCATTGAGTGACCCTGAGTGACCCTGAGTGACCATTGGTGACCCCTGGTGACCTGCTGACCATTGGTGACCACTGAGTGACCATTGAGTGACCCTAGTGACCTGAGTGACCATTGAGTGACCTCTGGTGACGATTGGTGACCACTGAGTGACCATTGGTGACCGCTGAGTGATCATTGACTGACCCTGGTGACCACTGGTGACCCCTGAGGGATCCTGGTGACCATTGGTGACCATTGGTGACCTGGTGACCACTGGTGACCATTGAGTGACCATTGGTGACCATTGAGTGACTATGGTGACCATTGAGTGACCCTCTGAGTGACCATTGGTGACCACTGAGTGACCACTGAGTGACCATTGAGTGACCCTGAGTGAGCATTAAGTGACCGACTGAGTGAGCCTGAGTGACCATTGAGTGACCACTGGGTGACCCTGGCTGACCACTGGTGACCACTGGTACAGCCAATGACCCTGGTGACCATTGAGTGACACGTGAGTGACCATTGGGTGACCCTGAGTGACCATTGGTGACCCTGAGTGACCGCTGAGTGTCCACTGGGTGACCACTGAGTGACCATTGAGTGACCATTGAGTGGCCATTGAGTGACCATTGAGTGACCATTGAGTGACCACTGAGTGACCATTGAGTGACTATTGGTGACCCTCAGTGACCTGAGTGAACCTGAGTGACCATTGAGTGACCCTGAGTGACCATTGAGGAACACCTGAGTGACCCTGAGTGACCATTGAGTGACCCTGAGTGACCATTGAGTGACCATTGAGTGACCATTGAGTGACCCTGAGTGACCACTGAGTGACCATTGAGTGACCCATGAGTGACCATTGGTGACCATTGAGTGACCATTGAGTGACCTCTGAGTGACCATTGAGTGACCTGAGTGACCACTGAGTGACCCCTGAGTGACCCTGAGTGACACTGAGTGACCATTGAGTGACCATTGAGGTGACCCTGAGTGACCATTGAGTGACTCCTGAGTGACCACTGAGTGACCATTGGTTTACCACTGGTGACCACTGAGTGACCCTGAGTGACCCTGAGTGACCCTGAGTGACACTGAGTGACCATTGAGTGACCCTGAGTGACCCTGGAGTGACCACTGAGTGACCATTGAGTGACCATTGAGTGACCTGAGTGACCACTGAGTGACCATTGAGTGACCACTGGTGACCATTGAGTGGCCCTGAGTGACCCTGGTGACCATTGAGTGACCATTGGTGACCATTGAGTGACCCTGGTGACCACTGAGTGACGCTGACTGACCCTGAGTGACACTGAGTGACCATTGAGTGACCCTGAGTGACCATTGAGTTACACTGGTGACCACTGAGTGACCGCTGAGTGACCACTGAGTGACCATTGAGTGACCACTGAGTGACCATTGAGTGACTATTGAGTGACCCTGAGTGACCGCTGAGTGACCCTGAGTGACCATTGAGTGACCCCTGGGTGACACTGAGTGACCATTGAGTGACCATTGAGTGACACTGTGTGACCACTGAGTGACCCCTGGAGTGACCACTGAGTGACCATTGAGTGACCATTGAGTGACCATTGAGTGACTATTGAGGACGCTGAGTGACCCCTGAGTGACCACTGAGTGACCCTTGAGTGACCCTGAGTGACCATTGAGTGACCCTGAGTGACCCTGAGTGACCACTGAGTGACCACTGAGTGACCCTGGGTGACCACTGAGTGACCATTGAGTGACCATTGAGTGACCACTGAGTGACCACTGAGTGACCCTGGGTGACCATTGAGTGACCATTGAGTGACCACTGAGTGACCCTTGAGTGACCATTGAGTGACCCTGAGTGACCGTTGGTGACCCTGAGTGACCATTGAGTGACTATTGAGCTGACCACTGAGTGACCACTGAGTGACCACTGAGTGACCATTGAGTGACCCTGAGTGACCACTGAGTGACCCTGAGTGACCCTGAGTGACCACTGAGTGACCACTGAGTGACCACTGAGTGACCACTGAGTGACCCTGGTGACCACTGAGTGACCATTGAGTGACCCTGGCGGGAGTGACCACTGAGTGACCACTTGGTGACCCTGAGTGACCCTGGTGACCATTGAGTGACCATTGAGTGACCCTGAGTGACCCTGAGTGACCCTGAGTGACCACTGAGTGACCACTGAGTGACCATTGAGTGACCATTGAGTGACCCTGAGTGACCCTGAGTGACCCTGAGTGACCATTTTCGAGTGACCATTGGTGACCATTGAGTGACCATTGAGTGACCCTGAGTGACCATTGAGTGACCACTGAGTGACCACTGAGTGACCACTTGAGTGACCATTGAGTGACCCCCCTGAGTGACCATTGAGTGACCCTTGAGTGACCACTGGTGACCCTGGAAGTGACCATTGAGTGACCACTGAGTGAATCCTGAGTGACCACTGAGTGACCATTGAGTGACCATTGAGTGACCATTGAGTGACCCTGAGTGACCCTGACCCTGAGTGACACTGAGTGACCATTGAGTGACCATTGAGTGACCACTGAGTGACCCTGAGTGACCACTGAGTGACCACTGAGTGACCACTGAGTGACCATTGAGTGACCACTGAGTGACCATTGAGTGACTATTGAGTGACCGCTGAGTGACCACTGAGTGACCCTGAGTGACCCTTGAGTGACCCTGAGTGACACTGAGTGACCCTGAGTGACCATTGAGTGACCACTGAGTGACCTAGTGACCATTGAGTGACCATTGAGTGACCTCTGAGTGACCGCTGAGTGGCCCCTGAGTGACCATTGAGTGACCGCTGAGTGAACCCTGAGTGACCACTGAGTGACCCCTGAGTGACCATTGAGTAACCTCTGAGTGGTCCCTGAGTGACCCCTGAGTGACCATTGAGTGACCCTCAGTGACCCTGAGCAACCCTGAGTGACCATTGAGTGACCTCTGAGTGACACTGAGTGACCACTTAGTGACCATTGAGTGGCCCTAAGTGACCACTGAGTGACCATTGAGTGACCATTGAGTGACCCTGAGTGACCGCTGTTTGACCATTGAGTCACCAATGAGTGACCCCTGAGTGACCATTGAGTGACCACTGAGTGACACTAAGTGACCACGGAGTGACCATTGAGTGACCATGAGTGACCCTTAGTGACCATTGAGTGACCATTGATGACCGCTGAGTGACCCTGAATGACCACTGAGTGACTCCTGAGTGACCCTTGAGTGACCATTGATGACCACTGAGTGACCCTGAGTGACCAGTGAGTGACCCTGAGTGATCCCTCAGTAACCCCTGAGTGACCATTGATGACCGCTGAGTGACCCTGAGTGACCAGTTAGTGACCCCTGAGTGACTCCTGAGTGACCCCTGAGTGACCGCTGAGTGACCATGAGTGACCCTTAGTGACTATTGAGTGACCATTGATGACCGCTGAGTGACCCTGAGTGACCAGTGAGTGACCCTGAGTGACCCCTCAGTAACCCCTGAGTGACTGCTGAGTGACCATTGATGACCACTGAGTGACCCTGAGTGACCAGTTAGCGACTCCTGAGTGACTCTTGAGTGACCCCTGAGTGACCGCTGAGTGACCACTGAGTGACCCTTTAGTGACCCCTGAGTGACCACTGAGTGACCACTGAGTTACCATTGAGTGACCCTGAGTGACCCCTGAGTGACCCCTGAGTGTCCACAGAGTGACCATTGAGTGACCACTGAGTGACACTGAGTGACCATTGAATGAACAATGAGTGACCATTGAGTGACCCTGAGTGACCCCTGAGTGACCCTCTACTGAGTGACCACTAAGTGACCATTGAGTGACCCATGAGTGACCCTGAGTGACCTTTGAGTCACCATTGAGTGACCACTGAGTGAGCCTGAGTGACCCCGAGTGACCATTGAGTGACCATTCCACAGAGTGATTATTGAGTGACACTGAGCGACCATTGAGTGACTGCTGAGTGACCGCTGAGTGGCCATTGACTGACACTGAGTTTCCATTGAGTGATCCTGAGTGAACATTGAGTGACCCTGAGTGACCATTGAGTGACCCCTGAGTGACCCATGAGGGACTGCTGAGTGATCATTGAGTGACCCTGAATGACCCTGAGTGACCCTGAGTGACCATTGAGTGTCCCTGATTTACACTGAGTGACCATTGGTTGACCATTGAGTGACCATTGAGTGAACCCTGAATGACCCTTGAGTGACCGATGAGTGACCCCTGAGTGACCATTGAGTGACCACTGAGTGACCCCTGAGTGACGGATGAGTGACCCCTGAGTGACCATTGAGTGACCCCTGAGTGACAATTGAGTGACCGTGAGTGACCATTGAGTGACCCCTGAGTGACCGCTGAGTGACATTTGAGTGACCATTGAGTGACCCTGAGTTACCCTGAGTGACCCTGAGTAACCGTTGAGTGACCCCTGACTGACCACTGAGTGACCATTGAGTGACCATTGACTGACGCCTGAGTGACCCTTGAATGACCCCAGAGTGAGCACTGAGTGACCCCTGAGTGACCACAGTGTGACCACTGAGTGACCATTGAGTGATCCTGAGTGGTCATTGAGTGACACTGAGTGGCCATTGAGTGACCCCTGAGTGAGCCCTGGGTGACCACTGAGTGATCGATGAGTGACCATTGAGTGACCACCGAGTGACCACCGAGTGATCCTGAGTGACCCTGAGTGACCATTGGGTGACCATTGAGTGACCATTGAGTGACCCTGAATGACCACTGAGTGACTCCTGAGTGACCCTTGAGTGACCATTGATGACCGCTGAGTGACCCTGAGTGACCAGTGAGTGACCCCTGAGTGACTCCTGAGTGACCCCTGAGTGACCGCTGAGTGACCCCTGAGTGACCCCTGAGTGACCATTGAGTGACAATTGAGTGACCCTGAGTGACCATTGAGTGATTTCTGAGTGGCCCCTGAGTGACCCCTGAGTGACCGCTGAGTGAACCCTGAGTGACCATTGAGTGACCCCTGAGTGACCGCTGAGTGACCCTTAGTGACCATTGAGTGACCCTGTGTGAACCCTGAGTGACCATTGAGTGACCCTGAGTGACACTGAGTGACCATTGAGTGACCATTGAGTGACTCTGAGTGGCCTCTGAGTGACCATTGAGTGATCCAGAGTGACCCCTCAGTGACCATTGAATGACCAATGATTGACCATTGAGTGACCCCTGAGTGACCATTGAGGGAACCTGAATGACACTGAGTGAGCATTAAGTGACCATTGAGTGACTCCTGAGTGACCCTGAGTGACCCGCAGTGACCATTGAGTGACCACTGAGTGACCGCTGAGTGACCGCTGAGTGACCCTGAGTGACCATTGAGTGACCCTGAGTGACCCTTAGTGACCATTGAGTGACCCGTGAGTGACCATTGAGTGACACTGAGTGACCCTGAGTGACCATTGAGTGACCCGTGAGTGACCATTGAGTGACCCTGAGTGACCCTGAGTGACCCCAATGACCCCTGAGTGACCCTGAGTGACTCACGGAGTGACCCCTGAGTGACCATTGAGTGACCCCTGAGTGACCCTGAGTGACCCATGTGTGACCATTGAGTGACCATTTAGTGACCACTCAGTGACCCCTGGGTGACCACTGAGTGGCACTGAGTGACCGTGAGCGGCCCAAATGACCTTTGCGTGACCACTGAGTGACCCTGAGTGATTGCTGAGTGACCCTGATTGACACTGAGTGACCGTGAGTGACTCCTGAGTGACACTGAGTGGCCCCAATGACCTCTGAGTGGCCCCAATGACCACTGAGTGACCCTGAGTGACCATTGAGTGACCACCAAGTGACCCTGAGTGACCCCCTGAGTGACCCTGAGTGACCCTGAGTGACCCCTGAGTGGCCCCAATGACCCCTGAGTGACACTGAGTGACCCCTGAGGGCCCCTGCCCCGGTGGCCGCCAGTGAATGCTGGCTGACCGAAGTGACCCTTCCCGCGAGGTACCAGTACCCGTCTCTGGAGCAGCTGGCCGAGGCGCTCCCGGGGTCCTGCAGGGCCTGGGGTGAGTGGGGAGGGTCAGGCCACGCCCCGTGACCTCGGAGTGACCTCTGAGTGACCCCTGAGTGACCTCTGACCCCTCCCCGCAGGATCCGCAGCATCGTCGGGGTGGGGTGGGGGCCGGGCCTTCGTGCTGGCCAAATTTGGGGTGAGTGGGGGGTCTGGGGGATTGAGGGGTTTGGGGGCACTGGGGGTTTGGGGTCCCTTTGGGGTATATTTGGGGTTTACTTGGGGTGTATTTGGGGTTTATTTGGGGTGTATTTGGGGTTTATTTGGGGTTTATTTGGGGTTTATTTGGGGTCCCTTTGGGGTTTATTTGGGGTGGATTTGGGGTTTATTTGGGGTCTGTTTTGGGGTCTCTTTGGGGATTTTTTGGGTCCCTTTGGGGTTTATTTGGAGTCCCTTTGGGGATTTTTTGGGGTTTATTTGGGGTGTATTTGGGGTCCCTTTGGGGTTTATTTGGGGTCCCTTTGGAGATTTTTGGGGTTTATTTGGGGCTGTATTTGGGGTTTATTTGGAGTTTATTTGTGGTCCCTTTAGGGTTTATTTGGGGTGTATTTGGGGTCCCTTTGGGGTTTATTTGTAGGTTTTTGGGGGTTTATTTGGGGCGTATTTGGGGGTTATTTGGGGTGCTTTGGTGTTTATTTGGGGCTGTATTTGGGGTCTGTTTTTGGGGTCCCTTTGGGGTTTATTTGGGGTCCCTTTGGACATTTTTTGGGGTCCCTTTGGGGTTTATTTGGGGTGTATTTGAGGTTCTTTAGGGTTTATTTATGGGTGTACTTGGGGTTTATTTGGGGTATATTTGGGGTGGTTTTGGGAGTGTATTTGGGATTTATTTGGGGTGTATTTGGGGTCCCATTGGGGTTTATTTGAGGGTGTATTTGGGGTTTATTTGGGGTCTGTTTGGGGTCCCATTGGGGTTTATTTGGGGTGGTTTTGGGGTTTATTTGGGATCTATTTGGGGTTTATTTGGGGTCCCTTTGGGGTTTATTTGGGGTTTATTTTGGGTCCCTTTGGGGTTTATTTGGGGTTTATTTTGGTCCCCGGTCCTTTGGGGTTTCTTTGGGGTTTATTTGGGGTCCCTTTGGGGTGTTTTTGGGGTCACCCTGGGTCCCCGCAGCTGCTGCACCCCGAGGCCGTGGAGGGTTTGGTGCTGATCAACCTGGACCCCAAAGCCAAGGGGCTGGATGGACTGGGCCGCCAGCAAGGTGGGGCGGGCTGGGGCGGGGCTTGATGGGCGGGGCTTGATGGGCGGGGCTTGATGGGCGGGCGAGGCTCGGGGCGTGGCTTGGTGGGCATCGCCCACCGTGGGGCAGAATAGGGCAGATTTAGGAATTTGGGGATTGGGGGTTTGGGGGTTGGGAGTCTGGGGTTTGGGGGTGGGGGTTTGAGAATTTGGGGATTGGGAATTTGGGGATTGGGGGTTGGGGGTTTGGGAATTTTGGGAATTTGGGGCTGGATTTTTGGGGGTGAGGGGGAATTTTGAGGAGGACGTGGAGGACTCAAAGAGTGAATTTTGGATGGATTTGGGGAGCCCTGGGGTCTCAGAATGGGTCTGGGGAGGGTCCTGGGGTTTTTGGGGTTTTGGGAACTGGGGGTCTCACAGAGTTGCTCCCTCCCCACAGCTCTCAGGGCTCAGGATGTCGACGAACGAGATGATCCTGAGCCACCTGCTCACCCAGGTGGGGAAACTGGGGGACTGGGGGACTGGGGAGAACTGGGGGACTAGGGGAATGGGGGAAATGGGGGAATGGGGGAAAACTGGGGGACTGGGGGAGAACTGGGGGAAACTGGGGAGACTGGGAGGAGAACTGGGGGAAACTGGGGGACTGGGGGAATGGGGGACTGGGGGAATGGGGGAAACTGGGGACTGGGGGACTGGGGAAGAACTGGGGGAAACTGGGGAGACTGGGAGGAGAACTGGGGAAAACTGGGGGACTGGGGGAATGGGGGAATGGGGAGACTGGGGAGACTGGGGAACTGGGTGGTCACTGAGCAGTCACTGGGAGGTCACTGTGGTCACTGGGAGGTCACTGGGGAGGTCACTGTGGTCACTGGGGTGGTCACTGTGGTCACTGTGGTCACCAGGTGGTCACTGTGGTCACCGGGTGGTCACTGGTGGTCACTGTGGTCACTGGGTGGTCACTGTGGTCACTGTGGTCACTGGGTGGTCACTGTGGTCACTGTGGTCACCAGGTGGTCACTGTGTTCACTGTGGTCACTGGGTCACTGGTGGTCACTGTGATCACTGGTGGTCACTGTGGTCACCGGGTGGTCACTGTGGTCACTGTGGTCACTGAGTGGTCACTGGGTGGTCACCGGGTGGTCACCGGGTGGTCACTGCGGTCACTGTGGTCACTGTGGTCACTGGTGGTCACTGGGTAGGTCACCGGGTGGTCACTGTGGTCACTGTGGTCACTGTGGTCACTGTGGTCACTGGGTGGTCACTGTGGTCACTGGGTGGTCACTGGAAGGTCACTGTGGTCACTGGGTGGTCACTGTGGTCACTGTGGTCACTGGTAGGTCACTGTGGTCACTGGGCGGTCACTGTGGTCACTGTGGTCACTGGGAGGTCACCGGGTGGTCACTGTGGTCTCTGTGGTCACTGTGGTCCCTGTGGTCACTCGGGTGGACGATGCCGGCCGCTCCCCAGGACGAGCTCTCAGCTGCCCCTCCCCGTCCGGAGGCTCCGGGAGCACCTGGCGGCCACGCCCAACCCCGCCCTGTTCTGGGCCATGTACACCAGGTGAGGGCGTGGCCCTGGGGCGTGGCCTGGGAACCCCAAAATTCCCCAAACCAGGGGTGGGGCGGGTTTTCCTCCCCATTGTCATTTTTTTGGGGGTGGGCGTGGCTGTGGGAGGGGTGTGGCTTTAGGGGGAGTTACAGCCATGGGGCGTGGCCTGAGGGTGAAAGGGTGTGGCCAAAGGTAGAGGGAGGGGTGGGTGTGTCCTGGGAGGGCGTGGGGTCACAAAGGGTATGGCCATGGTCAGTGTTGCCCCGCCCACATTCCTTCCTCAGCCGCGCCGACCTGGGCCTGGAGCGGAGCAGGGCCGGGAGCCTGTGGAGAGCGACCCCGAGTGACCCCTCGAGTGACCCCGAGTGACCCCCGAGTGACCACTGACCCATGAATGACCAGTGAATGACCACTGACCCCTGAGTGCTCCCTTGCTGCCTGAGTGACCCCTGAGTGACCACTGACCCATAAGTGACCCCTGAGTGTCCTCTGAGTGACCCCCGAGTGACCCCCAAGTGAACACTGACCCACGAGTGACCCCTGAGTTACCACTGACCCCCGAGTGACCACTAACCCAGGAGTGCTCCCTTGCTGCCTGAGTGACCCCTGAGTGACCACTGACCCATGAGTGACCCCTGAGTGACTCCCCGAGTGACCCCCGAGTGACCCCCGAGTGAACACTGACCCACGAGTGACCACTGACCCATGAGTGCTCCCTTGTTGCCTGAGTGACCCCCACTGACCACTGACCCCCGAGTGGCCCCTCGAGTGACCACTGACCCCTGAGTGACCCCTCGCTGACCACTGACCCCTGAGAGACCCCTTGACCCTCTCCCAGCTGTCCAGTCCTGCTGGTGGTCGGTGACAACTCCCTGCACGAGGACGCCGTGGTGAGTGGGGAGGGTGGTGTGGGGCTCGTGGTCACTCAAGGTGTGGTCACCTGACCCCACCCTGACCCCCGGCCCCTCCCCAAGGTGGAGTGCAACGCCAAGCTGGTCCCGACGCAGACGCCCTTCCTGAAGGTGACCCTTGGCTCCCCGGATGGCCGCCGAGTGACCGCCGAGTGGCCGCTGAGTGACCGCCGAGTGACCGCTTCGATGGTCACTCACTGGGCTCTCTTGCAGATGGCCGACGGTGGCGGGCAGCCGCAGATCGCCCAGGTAGGGTCCAGAGGTCACGGCGGGTCAGTGCGTGGGGGGCGGAGGGGTCACTCAGTGGTTAGTGCTGACCGTGCTCCTCCCCCAGCCCGGCCGGCTGACCGAGGCCATCAAGTATTTCCTGCAGGGCATGGGCTACAGTGAGTCACGGCGGCGGAGCTCATTAACGGCACGGGGTCGCAACGGGCACGGGAGTCATTAACGGGCACGGGGGTCATGATCGGCACGGGGTCGTTAACGGGCACGGGGGCTCATTAACGGGCACGGGGGTCATTAACGGGCACGGGGGCTCGTTAACGGGCACGGGGCTCATTAACGGCACGGGGGTCATTAACGCGCACGGGGGCTCATTAACACGCACGGGGCTCATTAACACGCACGGGGGCTCATTAACACGCACGGGGCTCATTAACACGCACGGGGGCTCATTAACACGCACGGGGCTCATTAACACGCACGGGGGCTCACTAACGGGCACGGGGGCTCATTAACAGGCACGGGGCTCATTAACATGCAAAATACGGGAAGCCTTTGGGTGGAGGGCATGGACTGGGGAGGGGCGTGGCTTTCGGGACAGGGTGTGGCTTTGGGTTAAGGGGCGTGGCTTAACAGGGTATGGGCGTGGTTTGGGTGAAACGGACAAAGGGGTGTGATCGAGGTTTGGGTGAAATGGGCGTGGCTTACACAAAGGGGTGTGATCGAGGTTTGGGTGAAACGGGCGTGGTTTACACAAGGGTGTGGTTTCAGAGGGTGTGGTCAAGGTTTGGGTGAAACGAGCGTGGTTTACACAAAGGGGTGTGGTTTAGCAGGGCGTGGGTGAGGTTTGGGTGAAACGAGCGTGGTTTACACAAAGGGGTGGGGCTGACTGGGAAAGGGGTGGTGTGGAGGGCAGGGCGCGGTCTGAGGCCAGTGACCGGTTCCCGCAGTGGCCGCCTCCGCCGTGACACGCCTGTCCCGCCTCCCCGCACCGGCTCTGTCACCGTGGGGAGGGCGAGCGCGTCGCAGCCGGACTCCTGAGCCGGGCAGCACTGGGGAGGGGCCGCCCTCCCCCACCAACCCCTGAGGGATGCCCCTTTCCCCAAAAGCATTCACTGGGAATCCTCCCTGACCCCTGGGACTCCTGAATACTCCCCAGGAGCCCAAGGACTCCTGGGAACGCCCAGTGGCCTCCAGGACACCCCGGGATGTCCCTGGGACCCCACCCCAGACCCGCTGGGACCCCTCCCATGTGACCCTTTGGGACGCCTCCCAAATACTCCAGGCCCCTCCCAGAATCCTCCAACTCCCAGAAAGATTCCCCGGACCCCCGCATCCCACCCCACCCTCCCCTGGGGAAGCCCTGGGGACCCTCAGGGGCTCCCCATGGTGGCAATAAAGGGGCAAAGCAGCGACAGAGCCGCTCTGCTGTGTGTCAGAACCTGCACTGGAGCTCCTCTCCGGCATCTCCTTGTGGCGACGCTTGAAAAAAAACAGACCTGGGGAGGGAAATTTGGGGGAGGGGAAGTGGAAAAACCCGCCAAAACAAAAAAAAGAAAACCAAAGAAATCACATAAACCCAAAACCACCCCGCAAAACCCCAAACCTCCCTAAAAACTAAAACGTCCCAAAACCCCCCAACACACCTAAATGCCCCAAAAATCCCCCAAAAATCCCCCCTAAGCAACTCCCCCCAAAACCCTCAAAAACCACCCAAACCTCCTCAAAATCAGAAAGAAACCTTAAAAAAATCCAAAAACCTTTTAAAAATCCTGAAAAATACACTAAAACAACCTTAAACCCGCGAAAAGCCCACAAAACCCCTTTTAAAAGCTCCCAAATTCCTCCAAAAAGCTTTAAAATCCCTGTAAAAACTGAAAAATCCATTTAAAATCCCTTAAAAAAAAAAAAAAAAAAACCGAAATTGCACCAAAAACCCCCAAAAACTCCTTTAAACCTGCTAATGCCTGCCGATCGATTGCCCGACGATCGACTGCTAATGCCCGCCGATCGATTGCTCGGCGATCGACTGCCAATGCCTGCCGATCGACGCTCGCACTCGACTGCTAATGCCTGCCGATCGATTGCTCGATGACGCTAATGCCCGCCGATCGATTGCTCGACGATCGACCGCTAATGCCTGCCGATCGATTGCTCGACGATCGACCGCTAATGCCTGCCGATCGATTGCTCGGCGCTCGACCGTTAATGCCCGCCGATCGATTGCTCGACGATCGACTCCCAATGCCCGCCGATCGATTGCCTCGACGATCGACTGCTAATGCCTGCCGATCGATTGCCTCGGCGATCGACTGCTAATGCCTCGCCGATCGATTGCTCGGCACTCGACTGCTAACGCCTGCCGATCGATCGCTCGACGATCGACTCGCTAATGCCTGCCGATCGATTGCTCGACGATCGACTGCTAATGCCTGCCGATCGATTGCTCGGCGCTCGACTGCTAATGCCTGCCGATCGATTGCTCGGCGCCGATTGCTTATGCCTGCCCCCCTCCCCCCGGGACTGCCGCGGGTGTCACGTGGCCCCGCCCCCGGCTTTAAAGGCGCTTTGGGGTGTTCGGGGGTTTGAACGTTGTTTTAGGTATTTTGAAGGGATTTTTTCAAATTTTTTTAGTTTTGGGGTTTTTAGGGTTTTTTAGGTTTTTTAGGTTTTTGGTTTTTAGGGTTTTTAGGTTTTTTGGGGTTTTAGCCCAGCGCTGACCCCGCCCTCTGTTCACAGCCACGCCCCGCTCGATCCGGGCAGCGGCGGCGACGCTTCAGTGTGACAAACACGGTTCGCTGTTCTGCGAGAATTACACGGTTTAATAAAAAGGCAATGGGAGACACGCATAGAGCAAAGGGTTAAACGGTCGGGTGCTTGGCGTCCTGACGCCCTTTAAACACGTTTTACAGTCCATCCGTTCGTGACACGCTCAGAGACCTTCCTGTGCACTCACAGCTCTGGGAACTGTTCAGCACGGCCACTCCTCGGCTCCGCCTTTTCAGAGCACGCGTGGTTTTGGGCTTGTGGTTTTATTCTTCTCCTCATCCCTTTAATTTGAGCGCTGCTCCCGCCGGATGCGTGCTGATAATTGTCCTGTCAGCTGCAGGGGTCCCCTCCACGGGCTGTTATCTCTGACTAAGAGGGCACTTTAAGAATATTAGCTCTAAAAATAACCCCAAAAATATCTCCCAAAACCCCCAAAAATCCCCCAAAAACTCCCCAAAAATCCCAAAACCCCCAAAACACCCCAAAATATTTCCCAAAACCCCCAAAAAACTGCAAAAACCCCCAAAAATCCCCAAAACCCCCAAAACACCGCAAAATATCTCCCAAACCCCCCAAAAATCCCCCCAAAACCAAAAACCTCAAAAACCCCCAAAACACCCCAAAAATCCCCGAAAAAATCCCCAAAAACCCCAAAAACCCCAAAAGCCACCCAAAAATATCCCAAATAAATTATCAAAAAATTAAATTACCAAAAAAAAAAATTCCAAACAAAATTACCTAACCCTAACCAAAAACCTCCCCCAAAAACACACAAAAAATTACCAAAAATCCGCAAAATTACCATAATCTGTCGGCCAAAGGTGAGAAAAAACCCGCAAAAACATCTCAAAAATATCCTCAAAATGTCAAAAATTTCCCAAAAAACCCCCCCAAAATTTCCAAAAATTCCTCTCAAAATCCCCAAAAATTACCAAAAATATTCCCCAAAAATCACCCGGACCTAGGGCCAAAGGGGAGGAAAAACACAAAAACACCCCAAAAAACCAGCCAAAACCACTCCAAAAATATGCCCAAAAATAGCTCCCAAAATTATCAAAAATTACCCCAAAAAATTAGCAAAAAGAAAAAATCCCCCAAATCCCCCAAAATTACCAAAATATCCCCCAAAAATATCCCCAAAATTTACCAAAAATCCCAAATAAATCCCCAAAAATCAGCTGGACCTGGAAGCCAAAGATGAGAAAAACCCAAAAAACCAGCCAAAAACACCCCAAAAATATCCCCCAAAAATCCAAATAAATTCCCTAAAACCCCCAAAAAATTCCCCCCAAAGAACATTAAAATTACCAAAAGCCAAAAAATTACCAAAAAAATCCTCTAGAAACACCCCAAAAAACTACCCAAAAAAACAGCCAAAAACATCCCAAAAATATCCCCAAAAATTGTGAAAATCCCCCCAAAAACCAAAATATCCCCCAAAAGTTCCAAATAAATTCCCTAAAACCCCCAAAAAATTCCCCCCAAAAACCCAAAAATTACCAAAAGCCCACTAGAAAAACCTCAAAAATACCCCAAAAATATCCCCAAAACACTACCAGAAAATCCCCCCAAACTCCCCCCCCAAAATACCCAAAAACACAGCAAAGATATTCCCCAAAAAAACCAAAAATTCCCCATAAATATCCCCAAAACTTACCAAAACACCCCCAAAAATATCCCCAAAAAAATTCCCCCCAAAAATCCCCAAAAATATCCCCCAAAAACCCCCTAAAAATTAAAAAAAAAAAAAATTCCCCAAAAATTCCAAATAAATTCTCCAAAACCCTCCAGAAAATTCTCTCCCAAAAATTACCAAAACCCCAAAAAAACTCCCCAAGAAAAAACCCTAGAAACACCCCAAAAATATCCCTCAAAATCACCATAACCTGGCCACGAAAGCTGAGAAAAAACACCCAAAAACCACCCCAAAAATATCCCCCAAAAAACCCAAAAATTCCCCCAAAATAACCCCAAAGTTACCAAAACCCCCAAAGAAATTCCCCAAAACATATCCCCAAAAAAATTCTCCAAAAAATCCTCAAAAATTACCAAAAATATCCTCAAAAAACCCCTAAAAAATCACCGGAACCTGGTAGCCAAAGGTGACCAAAAAACCCCAAAAATACCCAAAAATATCCCCCAAAAATTACCAAAAAA
Source organism: Luscinia luscinia (assembly GCA_034336685.1). Classification (NCBI taxonomy): domain Eukaryota; kingdom Metazoa; phylum Chordata; class Aves; order Passeriformes; family Muscicapidae; genus Luscinia; species Luscinia luscinia. Next base: position 19,418 of record JAKWBO010001029.1, read on the forward strand.
ATCCCAAAAAATTCCCCAAAAATTCCAAATAAATGCTCCAAAACCCCCCAGAAAATTCTTCCCGCCAAAAACTCCAAAAATTACTAAAATCCAAAAAAAATCTCCCAAAACCCCTAGAAACACCCCCAAATAATTCCTAAAGCCACCATAAATGGCCACCAAAGGTGAGAAAAACACCCAAAAACACCAAAAAATATCCCCAAAAACTACCAAAAATCCCCCAAACCCCCCAATACCAAAAAAACACTGCAAAATATCCCCCAAAAACCCAAAAATATCTCCCAAAAATTCCGGAAAATAACCCCAAAAACAACCCCAAAATTACCAAAAAACAACCCCAAAAATTACCAAAAACCCCCCAAAAAATATCCCCAAAAAAATTTCCCAAAAAATCCCCTCAAAATTACCAAAAATATCCCCAAAGAAACCCCAAACATCAGCAGGCCCTGGCAGCCAAAGGTGAGAATAAACCCCAAAAAACACCCAAAAACCAGCCCAAATCACCCCAAAATTATCCCCAAAATTACCAAAATATCCCCCAAAAATATCCCCAAAATTTACCAAAAATCCCCAATAAATCCCTCAAAAATCAGTGGGACCTGGAAGCCAAAGATGAGAAAGAACCCCAAAAACTACCCAAAACACCAGCCAAAACACCCCAAAATATCCCCAAAAATTCCAAATAAATTCCCTAAAACCCCCAAAAAATTCTCCCCAAAACCTCAAAATTACCAAAAGCCAAAAAATTACAAAAAAATCCTCTAGAAACACCCCAAAAGCTACCTAAAAACCAGGCAAACCACCCCAAAAATATCCCCATAAATATCCCCAAAAAGCAATCAAAACTCCCCAAAAATCCTCAAAAACCCCCAAAAATTCCAAAAACCCCATAAAACCAGCTTAAAACACCCCAAAAATATGTCCAAAATTATCAAAACCTCCAAAAAATTCCCAAAAGAATCCCCAAAAATCCCCAAAAACCCAAACCACCCTAAAAATACCCCAAAAATTATCAAAAATCCCCAAAAATCCCTAAAAATACCCAAAAACATCCAAAAGCACCCCCAAAAATCACCTGAAAAGAGGAGGAAAATCCCAAAACACCCCCAAAAACAGCCAAAATCACTCCAAAAATATGT
>JAKWBO010000103.1:0-17500 GCA_034336685.1 Luscinia luscinia
CCAGTGGCACACGCAAACAGTTCTGCACGCCCACCCACGGGTGGGCCGGCCGTGGCTGCACACCCAGTGGCACACGCGAAACAGTTCTGCACGCCCACCCACGGGTGGGCCGGTTGTGGCGGCACACCCAGAGGCAACCGCAAACCCTTCTGCACGCCCACCCACGGGTGGGCCGGCCGTGGCGGCACACCCAGTGGCACACGCAAACAGTTCTGCACGCCCACCCACGGGTGGGCCGGCTGTGGAGGCACACCCAGAGGCAACCGCAGGCCCTTCTGCACGCCCACTCACGGGTGGGCCGGCCGTGGCGGCACACCCAGAGGCAACCGCAAACCCTTCTGCACGCCCACCCACGGGTGGGCCGGCCGTGGCGGCACACCCAGTGGCACACGCAAACAGTTCTGCACGCCCACCCACGGGTGGGCCGGCCGTAGCGGCACACCCAGTGGCACACGCAAACAGTTCTGCACGCCCACCCACGGGTGGGCCGGCCGTGGCGGCACACCCAGAGGCAACCGCAGGCTCTTCTGCACGCCTCACTCCACGGGTGGGCCGGCCGTGGCGGCACACCCAGAGGCAACCGCAGGCCCTTCTGCACGCCCACCCACGGGTGGGCCGGCCGTGGCTGCACACCCAGTGGCACACGCAAACAGTTCTGCACGGCCACCCACGGGTGGGCCGGCCGTGGCGGCACACCCAGAGGCACACGCAGGCCCTTCTGCACGCCCACCCACAGGTGGGCCGGCCGTGGCGGCACACCCAGAGGCAACCGCAGGCACTTCTGCACGCCCACGCACGGGTGGGCCGGCCGTGGCGGCACACCCAGAGGCAAACGCAGGCACTTCTGCACGCTCACCCACGGGTGGGCCGGCCGTGGCGGCACACCCAGTGGCACACGCAAACACTTCTGCACGCCCACCCACGGGTGGGCCGGCCGTGGCTGCACACCCAGTGGCACATGCAAACAGTTCTGCACGCCCACCCATGGTGGGCCGGCCGTGGCGGCACACTCAGTGGCACACGCAAAGAGTTCTACACGCCCAGCCACGGGTGAGCCGGCCGTGGCGGCACACCCAGTGGCACACGCAAACAGTTCTGCACGCCCACCCACGGGTGGGCCGGCCGTGGCGGCACACCCAGTGGCACACGCAAACACTTTCTGCACGCCCACCCACGGGTGGGCCGGTCGTGGCGGCACACACAGAGGCAAACGCAGGCTCTTCTGCACGGCCACCCACGGGTGGGCCGGCCGTAGCGGCACACCCAGAGGCAACACGCAAATGTTCTGCACGCCCACCCACGGGTGGGCCGGCCGTGGCGGCACACACAGAGGCAACACGCAGGCTCTTCTGCACGCCCACCCACGGGTGGGCCGGCCGTGGCGGCACACCCAGAGGCACACGGCAAACCCTTCTGCACGCCCACCCACGGGTGGGCCGGCCGTGGCGGCACACCCAGAGGCACACGCAAACAGTTCTGCACGCCCACCCACGGGTGGGCCGGCCGTGGCGGCACACCCAGAGGCAACCGCAGAGCCCTTCTGCACGCCCACCCACGGGTGGGCCGGCCGTGGCGGCACACCCAGAGGCACACGCAAACAGTTCTGCACGCCCACTCCACGGGTGGGCCGGCCGTGGCGGCACACCCAGAGGCAACACGCAAACCCTTCTGCACGCCCACCCACGGTGGGCCGGCCGTGGCGGCACACCCAGTGGCACACGCAAACAGTTCTGCACGCCCACCCACGGGTGGGCCGGCCGTGGCGGCACACCCAGTGGCACACGCAAACAGCTTCTGCACGCCCACCCACGGGTGGGCCGGCCGTGGCGGCACACCCAGAGGCACACGCAAACAGTTCTGCACGCCCACCCACGGGTGGGCCGGCCGTGGCGGCACACCCAGAGGCAAACGCAGGCACTTCTGCACGCCCACCCACGGGTGGGGCCGGCCGTGGCGGCACACCCAGAGGCACACGCAAACAGTCTCTGCACGCCCACCCACGGGTGGGCCGGCCGTGGCGGCACACCCAGTGGCACACGCAAACAGTTCTGCACGCCCACCCACGGGTGGGCCGGCCGTGGCGGCACACCCAGAGGCACACGCAGACACGTTCTGCACGCCCACCCACGGGTGGGCCGGCCGTGGCGGCACACCCAGAGGCACACGCAAACAGTTCTGCACGCCCACCCACGGGTGGGCCGGCCGTGGCGGCACACCCAGAGGCAACACGCAAACACTTCTGCACGCCCACCCACGGGTGGGCCGGCCGTGGCGGCACACCCAGAGGCAACACGCAAACACTTCTGCACGCCCACCCACGGGTGGGGCCGGCCGTGGCGGCACACCCAGAGGCAACACGCAGGCCCTTCTGCACGCCCACCCACGGGTGGGCCGGCCGTGGCGGCACACCCAGAGGCAAACGCAGACCCTTCTGCACGCCCCACCCACGGTGGGCCGGCCGTGGCGGCACACCCAGAGGCACACGCAAACAGTTCTGCACGCCCACCCACGGGTGGGCCGGCCGTGGCGGCACACCCAGAGGCACACTGCAGGCCCTTCTGCACGCCCACCCACGGGTGGGCCGGCCGTGGCGGCACACCCAGAGGCAACCGCAGGCCCTTCTGCACGCCCACCCACGGGTGGGCCGGCCGTGGCGGCACACCCAGAGGCAACCGCAGAACCCTTCTGCACGCCCACCCACGGGTGGGCCGGCCGTGGCGGCACACCCAGTGGCACACGCAAACAGTTCTGCACGCCCACCCACGGGGTGGGCCGGCCGTGGCGGCACACCCAGTGGCACACGCAAACAGTTCTGCACGCCCACCCACGGGGTGGGGCCGGCCGTGGCGGCACACCCAGAGGCAACCGCAGGCACTTCTGCACGCCCACCCACGGGTGGGGCCGGCCGTGGCGGCACACCCAGAGGCAACACGCAGACACTTCTGCACGCCCACCCACGGGTGGGCCGGCCGTGGCGGCACACCCAGTGGCACACGCAAACACTTCTGCACGCCACTCCACGGGGTGGGGCCGGCCGTGGCGGCACACCCAGTGGCACACGCAAACAGTTCTGCACGCCCACCCCACGGGTGGGCCGGCCGTGGCGGCACACCCAGAGGCAACACGCAAACACTTCTGCACGCCCACCCACGGGTGGGCCGGCCGTGGCGGCACACCCAGAGGCAACACGCAAACACTTCTGCACGCCCACTCCACGGGTGGGCCGGCCGTGGCGGCACACCCAGAGGCAACACGCAGGCACTTCTGCACGCCCACCCACGGGTGGGCCGGCCGTGGCGGCACACCCAGAGGCACACGCAGGCACTTCTGCACGCCCACTCCACGGGTGGGCCGGCCGTGGCGGCACACCCAGAGGCAACACGCAGGCTCTTCTGCACGCCCACCCACGGGTGGGCCGGCCGTGGCGGCACACCCAGAGGCAACCGCAGGTCGTTCTGCACGCCCACCCACGGGTGGGCCGGCCGTGGCGGCACACCCAGAGGCAACACGCAAACAGTTCTGCACGCCCACCCACGGGTGGGCCGGCCGTGGCGGCACACCCAGAGGCACACGCAAACAGTTCTGCACGCCCACCCACGGGTGGGCCGGCCGTGGCGGCACACCCAGAGGCACACGCAAACACTTTCTGCACGCCCACCCACGGGTGGGCCGGCCGTGGCGGCACACCCAGTGGCACACGCAAACAGTTCTGCACGCCCACCCACGGGTGGGCCGGCCGTGGCGGCACACCCAGTGGCACACGCAAACAGTTCTGCACGCCCACCCACGGGGTGGGCCGGCCGTGGCGGCACACCCAGAGGCAACACGCAGACACTTTCTGCACGCCCACCCACGGGGTGGGGCCGGCCGTGAAGGAACACCCAGTGCCACACGAAGAAATAGTTCTGCACGCCCACCCACGAGTGGGCCGGCCGTGGCGGCACACCCAGTGGCACACGCAAACAGTTCTACACGCCCACCCACGGATGGGCCGGCCGTGGCGGCACACCCAGAGGCAACCGCAGGCGCTTCTGCACGCCTACCCACGGGTGGGGCCGGCCGTGGCAGCACACGCGGAGGCAAATGCAGGCCCTTCTGCACGCCCCACCCACGAATGGGGCCGGCCGTGGGGGCACACCCAGAGGCACACGATGGCCCTTCTGCACGCCCACCCACGGGTCAGCCGGCCGTGGCGGCACATTCAGAGGCACACGCAAACAGTTCTGCACGCCCACCCACGGGTGGGCCGGCCGTGAGGGGCACACCCAGAGGCAACTGCAGGCTCTTCTGCACGCCCACCCACGGGGTGGGCCGGCCGTGGCGGCACACCCCAGAGGCAACCGCAAGCCCTTCTGCACGCCCCACCCACGGGTGGGGCCGGCCGTGGCGGCACATCCAGTGGCACACGCAAACAGTTCTGCACGCCCACCCACGGGGTGGGGCCGGCCGTGGCGGCACACCCAGTGGCACACGCAAACACTTCTGCACGCCCACCCACGGGTGGGCCGGCCGTGGCGGCACATCCAGTGGCACACGCAAACAGTTCTGCACGCCCACTCCACGGGTGGGCCGGCCGTGGCGGCACACCCAGAGGCAAACGCAGGCACTTCTGCACGCCCACCCACGGGTGGGGCCGGCCGTGGCGGCACACCCAGAGGCAACACGCAGGCCCTTCTGCACGCCCACCCACGGGTGGGCCGGCCGTGGCGGCACACCCAGAGGCACACGCAAACGCTTCTGCACGCCCACCCACGGGTGGGGCCGGCCGTGGCGGCACACCCAGTGGCACACGCAAACAGTTCTGCACGCCCACCCACGGGGTGGGGCCGGCCGTGGCGGCACACCCAGTGGCACACGCAAACAGTTCTGCACGCCCACCCACGGGTGGGCCGGCCGTGGCGGCACACCCAGAGGCACACGCAAACAGTTCTGCACGCCCACCCACGGGTGGGCCGGCCGTGGCGGCACACCCAGAGGCAAAACGCAAACACTTCTGCACGCCCACCCACGGGTGGGCCGGCCGTGGCGGCACACCCAGTGGCACACGCAAACAGTTCTGCACGCCCACCCACGGGTGGGCCGGCCGTGGCGGCACATCCAGTGGCACACGCAAACAGTTCTGCACGCCCACATACGGGTGGGCCGGCCGTGGCGGCACACCCAGGGGCACACGCAGGCCCTTCTGCACGCCCACCCACGGGTGGGCCGGCCGTGGCGGCACACCCAGTGGCACACGCAAAGAGTTTTGCACGCCCACCCACGGCTGGGCCGGCCGTGGCGGCACATCCAGTGGCACACGCAAAAAGTTCTGCACGCCCACCCACGGGTGGGCCGGCCGTGGCAGCACACCCAGTGGCACACGCAAACAGTTCTGCACGCCCACCCACGGGTGGGCCGGCCGTGGCGGCACACCCAGAGGCAAACGCAAACCCTTCTGCACGCCCACCCACGGGTGGGCCGGCCGTGGCGGCACACCCAGAGGCAAACGCAAACCCTTCTGCACGCCCACCCACGGGTGGGCCGGCCGTGGCGGCACACCCAGTGGCACACGCAAAGAGTTTTGCACGCCCACCCACGGGTGGGCCGGCCGTGGCGGCACACCCAGAGGCAAACGCAAACCCTTTTGCACGCCCACCCACGGGTTGGCCGGCAGTGGCGGCACACCCAGTGGATCACGCAAACAGTTCTGCACGCCCACCCACGGGTGGGCCGGCCGTGGCGGCACACCCAGAGGCACACGCAGGCCCTTCTGCACGCCCACCCACGGGTGGGCCGGCCGTGGCGGCACACCCAGAGGCAAACGCAAACCCTTCTGCACGCCCACCCACGGGTAGGCCGGCCGTGGCGGCACACCCAGTGGCACACGCAAACAGTTCTGCACGCCCACCCGCGGGTGGGCCGGCCGTGGTGGCACACCCAGAGGCAACTGCAGGCCCTTCTGCACGCCCACCCACGGGTGGGCCGGCCGTGGCGGCACACCCAGAGGAAACCGCAAACCCTTGTGCACGCCCACCCACGGGTGGGCCGGCCGTGGCGGCACATCCAGTGGCACACGCAAACAGTTCTGCACGCCCACCCACGGGTGGGCCGGCCGCGGCGGCACACCCAGAGGCAACTCCAGGACATTCTGCACGCACACCCACGGGTGGGCCGGCCGTGGCGGCACACCCAGTGGCACACGCAAACAGTTCTGCACGCCCACCCACGGGTGGGCCGGCCGTGGCGGCACACCCAGTGGATCACGCAAAGAGTTCTGCACGCCCACCCACGGGTGGGCCGGCCGTGGCAGCACACCCAGTGGATCACGCATACAGTTCTGCACGCCCACCCACGGGTGGGCCGGCCGTGGCAGCACACCCAGTGGATCACGCCAACAGTTCTGCACGCCCACCCACGGGTGGGCCGGCCGTGGCAGCACACCCAGTGGCACACGCAAACAGTTCTGCACGCCCACCCACGGGTGGGCCGGCCGTGGCGGCTCACCCAGAGGCAAACGCAGGCACTTCTGCACGCCCACCCACGGGTGGGCCGGCCGTGGCGGCACACCCAGAGGCAACTGCAGGCCCTTCTGCACGCCCACCCACGGGGTGGGGCCGGCCGTGGCGGCACATCCAGTAGCACACGCAAACAGTTCTGCACGCCAACCCACGGGGTGGGGCCGGCCGTGGCGGCACACACAGAGGCACCACGCAGGCACTTCTGCACGCCCACCCACGGGGTGGGGCCGGCCGTGGCGGCACACCCAGAGGCACACTCCAGGCTCTTCTGCACGCCCACCCACGGGTGGGGCCGGCCGTGGCGGCACACCAAGAGGCAACCGCAGGCCGTTCTGCACGCCCACCCACGGGTAGGCCGGCCGTGGCGGCACACCCAGTGGCACACGCAAACAGTTCTGCACGCCCACCCGCGGGTGGGCCGGCCGTGGTGGCACACCCAGAGGCAACTGCAGGCCCTTCTGCACGCCCACCCACGGGTGGGCCGGCCGTGGCGGCACACTCAGAGGCAACCGCCGGCCCTTCTGCACGCCCACCCACGGGTGGGCCGGACGTGGCGGCACACCCAGAGCCAAATGCGGAAACAGTTCTGCACGCCCACCCACGGGTGGGCCGGCCTTGGCGGCACACCTAGTGGCACACGCAAGCTCTTCTGCACGCCCACCCACGGGTGGGCCGGCCGTGGCGGCACACCCAGGGGCACACGCAGGCCCTTCTGCACGCCCACCCACGGGTGGGCCGGCCGTGGCAGCACACCCAGTGGCACACGCAAAACAGTTCTGCACGCCCACCCACGGCCTGGGCTGGCCGTGGCGGCACACCCAGAGGCAAACGCAAACAGTTCTGCACGCCCACCCACGGGTGGGCAGGCCGTGGCGGCACACCCAGAGGCAACCGCAGGCCCTTCTGCACGCCCACTCACGGGTGGGCCGGCCGTGGCGGCACACCTAAGGGCACACGCAGTCCCTTCTGCACGCCCACCCACGGGTGGGCCGGCCGTGGCGGCACACCCAGTGGCACACGCAAAGAGTTTTGCACGCCACCCACGAGTGAGCCGGCCGTGGCGGCACACCCAGTGGCACACGGAAAGAGTTCTGCACGCCCACCCACGGGCGGGGCCGGCCGTGGCAGCACACCCAGAGGCAACCGCAAACCCCTTCTGCACGCTCACTCCACGGGTGGGCCGGCCGTGGCGGCACACCCCAGAGGCAAACGCAGGCACTTCTGCACGCCCACCCACGGGTGGGCCGGCCGTGGCGGCACACGCAGAGGCAACCCCAGGCCCTTCTGCACGCCCACCCACGGGTGGGCCGGACGTGGCGGCACACCCAGAGGCAACTGCAGGCCCTTCTGCACGCCCACCCACGGGTGGGCCGGCCGTGGTGGCACACCCAGAGGCAACCCCAGGCGCTTCTGCACGCCCACTCACGGGTGGGCCGGCCGTGGCGGCACATCCAGTGGCACACGCAAACAGTTCTGCACGCCCACCCACGGGTGGGCCGGCCGTGGCGGCACACCCAGAGGCAATCGCAGGCCCTTCTGCACGCCCACCCACGGGTGGGCCGGCCGTAGCGGAACACCCAGTGCCACACGGAAACAGTTCTGCACGCCCACCCACGAGTGGGCCGGCCGTGGCGGCACACCCAGTGGCACAAGCAAACAGTTCTGCACGCCCACCCACGGGTGGGGCCGGCCGTGGCAGCACACCCAGTGGCACACGCAAACAGTTCTGCACGCCCACCCACGGGTGGGCCGGCCGTGCCGGCACACCGAGAGGCAACCGGAGGCCCTTCTGCACGCCCACCCACGGGTGGGCCGGCCGTGGCGGCACACCCAGAGGCAACACGCAAAACCCTTCTGCACGCCCACCCACGGGTGGGGCCGGCCGTGGCGGCACACCCAGTGGCACACGCAAAGCAGTTCTGCACGCCCACCCACGGGGTGGGGCCGGCCGTGGCAGCACACCCAGTGGCACACGCAAACAGTTCTGCACGCCCACCCACGGCGTGGGCCGGCCGTGGCGGCACACCCAGAGGCAAACGCAAACCCTTCTGCACGCTCCACCCACGGGGTGGGGCCGGCCGTGGCGGCACACCCAGAGGCAAACGCAGGCACTTCTGCACGCCCACCCACGGGTGGGGCCGGCCGTAGCTGCACACCCAGAGGCACACGCAAAACAGTTCTGCACGCCCACCCACGGGGTGGGGCAGGCCGTGGCGGCACACCCAGAGGCAACCGCAGGCCCTTCTGCACGCCCACTCCACGGGGTGGGGCCGGCCGTGGCGGCACACCCAGTGGCACACGCAAGCTCTTCTGCACGCCCACCCACGGGTGGGCCGGCCGTGGCGGCACACCTAAGGGCACACGCAGTCCCTTCTGCACGCCCACCCACGGGTGGGCCGGCCGTGGCGGCACACCCAGTGGCACACTCAAAGCAGTTCTGCACGCCCACCCACGAGTGAGCCGGCCGTGGCGGCACACCCAGTGGCACACGCAAAGCAGTTCTGCACGCCCACCCACGGGTGGGCCGGCCGTGGCGGCACACCCAGTGGCACACGGAAAGAGTTCTGCACGCCCCACCCACGGGTGGGGCCGGCCGTGGCGGCACACCCAGAGGCAACCGCAGACCCTTCTGCACGCCCACCCACGGGTGGGCCGGCCGTGGCGGCACACCCAGAGGCACACGCAGGCACTTCTGCACGCCCACCCACGGGTGGGCCGGCCGTGGCGGCACACCCAGAGGCACACGCCAGGCCCTTCTGCACGCCCACCCACGGGGTGGGGCCGGCCGTGGCGGCACACCCAGAGGCAACTGCAGGCCTTTCTGCACGCCCACCCACGGGGTGGGCCGGCCGTGGTGGCACACCCAGAGGCAACCCCAGGCGCTTCTGCACGCTCACCCACGGGGTGGGCCGGCCGTGGCAGCACACGCAGAGGCAACTGCAGGCCCTTCTGCACGCCCACCCACGAGTGGGCGGCCGTGGCGGCACACCCAGTGGCACACGCAAACAGTTCTGCACGCCCACCCACGGGTGGGCCGGCCGTGGCGGCACACCCAGAGGCAATCGCAGGCCCTTCTGCACGCCCACCCACGGGTGGGCCGGCCGTGGCGGCACAGCCAGTGGCACACGCAAACATTTCTGCACGCCCACCCACGGGTGGGCCGGCCGTGGCGGCACACCCAGAGCCCCACGCAGGCCCTTCTGCACGCCCACCCACAGGTGGGCCGGCCGTGGCGGCACACCCAGAGGCAACCGCAGGCCCTTCTGCACGCCCACCCACGGGTGGGCCGGCCGTGGCGGCACATCCAGTGGCACACGCAAACAGTTCTGCACGCCCACCCACGGGTGGACCGTCCGTGGCAACACATCCAGTGGCACACGCAAACAGTTCTGCACGCCCACCCACGGGTGGGCCGGCCGTGGCGGCACACACAGAGCCAACCCCAGGCCCTTCTGCACGCCCACCCACGGGTGGGCCGGCCGTGGCGGCACACCCAGAGGCACACGCAAACAGTTCTGCACGCCCACCCACGGGTGGGCCGGCCGTGGCGGCACACCCAGAGGCAAACGCAGGCCCTTCTGCACGCCCACCCACGGGTGGGCCGGCCGTGGCGGCACACCCAGAGGCACACGCAAACCCTTCTGATCGCCCACCCACGGGTGCGCCGGCCGTGGCGGCCCACCTAGTGGCACACGCAAACAGTTCTGCACGCCCACCCACAGGTGGGCCGGCTGTGGCGGCACAGCCAGTTGATCACGCATACAGTTCTGCACGCCCACCCACGGGTGGGCCGGCCGTGGCGGCACATCCAGTGGCACACGCAAACAGTTCTGCACGTCCACCCACGGGTGGGCCGGCCGTGGCGGCACACCTAGTGGCACACGCAAACAGTTCTGCACGCCCACCCACAGGTGGGCCGGCCGTGGCGGCACACCCAGACGCACAGGCAGGCCCTTCTGCACGCCCACCCACGGGTGGGCCGGCCGTGGCGGCACAGCCAGTGGCACACGCAAACAGTTCTGCACGCCCACCCACGGGTGGGCCGGCCGTGGCGGCACACCCAGAGGCACACGCAAACAGTTCTGCACGCCCACCCACGGGTGGGCCGGCCGTGGCAGCACACCCAGAGGCAACCCCAGGCCTTTCTGCACGCCCACCCACGAATGAGCCGGCCGTGGCGGCACACCCAGAGGCAACCGCAAACCCTTCTGCACGCCCACCCACGGGTGGGCCGGCCGTGGCGGCACACCCAGTGGCACACGCAAACAGTTCTGCACGCCCACCCACGGGTGGGCCGGCCGTGGCGGCACACCCAGAGGCACACGCAAACAGTTCTGCACGCCCACCCACGGGTAGGCCGGCCGTGGCGGCACACCCAGAGGCAAACGCAGGCCCTTCTGCACGCCCACCCACGGGTGGGCCGGCCGTGGCGGCACACCCAGAGGCAGCCGCAAACCCTTCTGATCGCCCACCCACGGGTGCGCCGGCCGTGTCTGCACACCCAGTGGCACACGCAAACAGTTCTGCACCCCCACCCATGGGTGGGCCTGCCGTGGCGGCACACCCAGAGGCAAACGCAGGCACTTCTGCACGCCGACCCACGGGTGGGCCGGTCCGTGGCGGCACACCCAGAGGCACACGCAAACAGTTCTGCACGCCCACCCACGGGGTGGGGCCGGCCGTGGCGGCACACCCAGAGGCACACGCAGGCATCTTCTGCACGCTCACCCACGGGTGGGCCGGCCGTGGCGGCACACCCAGAGGCAACCGCAAACACTTCTGCACGCCCACCCACGGGTGCGCCGGCCGTGGCGGCACACCCAGTGGCACACGCAAACAGTTCTGCACGCCCACCCACGGGTGGGCCGGCCGTGCGGCACACCCAGTGGCACACGCAAACAGTTCTGCACGCCCACCCACGGGTGGGCCGGCCATGGCAGCACACCCAGAGGCACACCCCAGGCCTTTCTGCACGCCCACCCACGAGTGGGCCGGCCGTGGCGGCACACCCAGTGGCACACGCAAACAGTTCTGCACGCCCACCCACGGGTGGGCCGGCCGTGGCGGCACACCCAGAGGCACACGCAAACAGTTCTGCACGCCCACTCCACGGGTGGGCCGGCCGTGGCGGCACACCCAGAGGCACACGCAAACAGTTCTGCACGCCCACCCACGGGTGGGCCGGCCGTGGCGGCACACCCAGAGGCAACACGCAGGCCCTTCTGCACGCCCACCCACGGGTAGGCCGGCCGTGGCGGCACACCCAGAGGCACACGCAAACAGCTTCTGCACGCCCACCCACGGGTGGGCCGGCCGTGGCGGCACACCCCAGAGGCACCACGCATGCACTTCTGCACGCCCACCCACGGGTGGGCCGGCCGTGGCGGCACACCCAGAGGCACACGCAAACAGTTCTGCACGCCCACCCACGGGTGGGCCGGCCGTGGCGGCACACCCAGAGGCAACCGCAGACAGCTTCTGCACGCCCACCCACGGGTGGGCCGGCCGTGGCGGCACACACAGATGCTTCACGCAGGCACTTCTGCACGCCCACCCACGGGTGGGCCGGGCCGTGGCGGCACACCCAGTGGCACACGCAAACACTTCTGCACGCCGACCCACGGGTGGGCCGGCCGTGGCGGCACACCCAGAGGCAAACGCAGGCACTTCTGCACGCCCACCCACGGGTGGGCCGGCCGTGGCGGCACACCAAGAGGCAACCGCAGGCCCTTCTGCACGCCCACCCACGGGTGGGCCGGCCGTGGCGGCACACCCAGAGGCAACCGCAAACTTTTCTGCACGCCCACACACGGGTGGGCCGGCCGTGGCGGCACACTCAGTGGCACACGCAGAGAGTTCTGCACGCCCAGCCACGGGTGAGCCGGCTGTGGCGGCACACCCAGTGGATCACGCATACAGTTCTGCACGCCAACCCACGGGTGGGCCGGCCGTGGCGGCACACCCAGAGGCACACGCAAACAGTTCTGCACGCCCACCCACGGGTGGGCCGGCCGTGGCGGCACAGCCAGTGGCATCTCGCAATACAGTTCTGCACGCCCACTCACGGGTGGGCCGGCCGTGGCGGCACATCCAGTGGCACACGCAAACAGCTTCTGCACGCCCACCCACGGGTGGGCCGGCCGTGGCGGCACACCCAGTGGCACACGCAAACAGTTCTGCACGCCCACCCACGGGTGGGCCGGCTGTGGCGGCACACCCAGTGGCATCACGCATACAGTTCTGCACGCCCACCCACGGGTGGGCCGGCCGTGGCTGCACACCCAGTGGCACACGCAAACAGTTCTGCACGCCCACTCACGGGTGGGCCGGCCGTGGCGGCACACCCAGTGGCACACGCAAAACAGTTCTGCACGCCCACCCACGGGTGGGCCGGCCGTGGCGGCACACCCAGAGGCAACCCCAGGCCTTTCTGCACGCCCACTCCACGGATGGGCCGGCCGTGGCGGCACACCCAGTGGCACACGCAAACAGTTCTGCACGCCCCACCCACGGGTGGGCCGGCCGTGGCGGCACACCCAGAGGCAACACGCAAACAGTTCTGCACGCCCACCCACGGGTGGGCCGGCCGTGGCGGCACACCCAGAGGCACACGCAGGCCCTTCTGCACGCCCACTCCACGGGTGGGCCGGCCGTGGCGGCACACCCAGTGGCACACGCAAACAGTTCTGCACGCCCACTCCACGGGTGGGCCTGCCGTGGCGGCACACCCAGAGGCAAACGCAGGCACTTCTGCACGCCCACCCACGGGTGGGCCGGCCGTGGCGGCACACCCAGAGGCAACACGCAGGCCCTTCTGCACGCCCACCCACGGGTGGGCCGGCCGTGGCGGCACACCCAGTGGCACACGCAAACAGTTCTGCACGCCCACCCACGGGTGGGCCGGCCGTGGCGGCACACCCAGTGGCAACACGCAGACAGTTCTGCACGCCCACCCACGGGTGGGCCGGCCGTGGCGGCACACCCAGAGGCAACCGCAGGCCCTTCTGCACGCCCACCCACGGGTGGGCCGGCCGTGGCGGCACACCCAGAGGCACACGCAAACAGTTCTGCACGCCCACTCCACGGGTGGGCCGGCCGTGGCGGCACACCCAGTGGCAACACGCAAACAGTTCTGCACGCACACCCACGGGTGGGCCGGCCGTGGCGGCACACCCAGAGGCAACCGCAGGCACTTCTGCACGCCCACCCACGGGTGGGCCGGCCGTGGCGGCACACCCAGTGGCACACGCAAACAGTTCTGCACGCCCACCCACGGGTGGGCCGGCCGTGGCGGCACACCCAGAGGCACACGCAAACAGTTCTGCACGCCCACCCACGGGTGGGCCGGCCGTGGCGGCACACCCAGAGGCAACACGCAAACAGTTCTGCACGCCCACCCACGGGTGGGCCGGCCGTGGCGGCACACCCAGTGGCACACGCAAACAGTTCTGCACGCCCCACCCACGGGTGGGCCGGCCGTGGCGGCACACCCAGAGGCAACACGCAGGCCCTTCTGCACGCCCACCCACGGTTGGGCCGGCCGTGGCGGCACACCCAGAGGCACACCGCAGGCCCTTCTGCACGCCCACCCACGGGTGGAGCCGGCCGTGGCGGCACACCCAGAGGCAACACGCAAGCACTTCTGCACGCCCACCCACGGGTGGGCCGGCCGTGGCGGCACACCCAGAGGCAAACGCAGGCTCTTCTGCACGCCCACCCACGGGTGGGCCGGCCGTGGCGGCACACCCACTGGCACACGCAGGCCCTTCTGCACGCCCACCCACGGGTGGGCCGGCCGTGGCGGCACACCCAGAAGCAACCGAAGGCTCTTTCTGCACGCCCACCCACGGGTGGGGCCGGCCGTGGCCGCACACCCAGACGCAACCACAAACCCTTCCGCACGCCCACCCACGGGTGGGCCGGCCTTGGCGGCACACCCGGAGGCAACCGCAAACCCTTCTGCACAGCCACCCACGGGTGGGCCGGCCGGGCGGAACACCCAGAGGAACACGCAAACAGTTCTGCACGCCCACTCCACGGGTGGGCCGGCCGTGGCGGCACACCCAGAGGCAACTGCTGGCCCTTCTGCACGCCCACCCACGGGTTGGCCGGCCGTGGCGGCACACCCGAGGCAACCCCAGGCCCTTCTGCACGCCCACCCACGGGTGGGCCGGCCTTGGCGGCACACCCAGAGGCACACGCAGGCTCTTCTGCACGCCCACCCACGGGTGGGCCGGCCGTGGCGGCACACCCAGAGGCACACGCAAACAGTTCTGCACGCCCACCCACGGGGTGAACCGGCCGTGGCGGCACACCCAGAGGCAACCGCTGGCCCTTCTGCACGCCCACCCACGGGGTGGGCCGGCCGTGGCGGCACACCCAGAGGCAACACGCAAACACTTCTGCACGCCCACCCACGGGTGGGCCGGCCGTGGCGGCACACCCAGAGGCACACCGCAAACAGTTCTGCACGCCCACCCACGGGTGGGCCGGCCGTGGCGGCACACCCAGAGGCACACCGCAAGCCCTTCTGCACGCCCACCCACGGGTGGGCCGGCCGTGGCGGCACACCCAGAGGCACACCGCAAACAGCTTCTGCACGCCCACCCACGGGTGGGCCGGCCGTGGCGGCACACCCAGTGGCACACGCAAACAGTTCTGCACGCCCACCCACGGGTGGGCCGGCCGTGGCGGCACACCCAGAGGCAACCGCAGGCCCTTCTGCACGCCCACCCACGGGTGGGCCAGCCGTGGGGGCACACCCAGTGGCACACGCAAACAGTTCTGCACGCCCACCCACGGGTGGGCCGGCCGTGGCGGCACACCCAGAGGCAACCGCAGGCCCTTCTGCACGCCCACCCACGGGTGGGCCGGCCGTGGCGGCACACCCAGAGGCAACCGCCAACCTTCTGCACGCCCACTCCACGGGTGGGCCGGCCGTGGCGGCACATCCAGTGGCACACGCAAACAGTTCTGCACGCCCACCCACGGGTGGGCCGGCCGTGGCGGCACACCCAGAGGCAACCGTAGGCTCTTCTGCACGCCCACCCACGGGTGGGCCGGCCGTGGCGGCACACCCAGAGGCAACACGCAAACAGTTCTGCACGCCCCACCCACGGGTGGGCCGGCCGTGGCGGCACACCCAGTGGCACACGCAAACAGTTCTGCACGCCCACCCACGGGGTGGGGCCGGCCGTGGCGGCACACCCAGAGGCAACCGCAGGCCCTTCTGCACGCCCACCCACGGGTGGGCCGGCCGTGGCGGCACACCCAGAGGCAACCGCAAACAGTTCTGCACGCCCACCCACGGGTGGGCCGGCCGTGGCGGCACACCCAGAGGCAACACGCAGACAGTTCTGCACGCCCACCCACGGGTGGGCCGGCCGTGGCGGCACACCCAGAGGCAACCGCAGGCCCTTCTGCACGCCCACCCACGGGTGGGCCGGCCGTGGCGGCACACCCAGAGGCAACACGCAAACTCTTCTGCACGCCCACCCACGGGTGGGCCGGCCGTGGCGGCACACCCAGAGGCACACGCAAACAGCTTCTGCACGCCCACCCACGGGTGGGCCGGCCGTGGCGGCACACCCAGAGGCAACACGCAAACCGTTCTGCACGCCACCCACGGGGTGGGGCCGGCCGTGGCGGCACACCCAGAGGCAACACGCAAACAGTTCTGCACGCCCCACCCACGGGTGGGCCGGCCGTGGCGGCACACCCAGAGGCAAACGCAAAGCTGTTCTGCACGCCCACCCACGGGTGGGCCGGCCGTGGCGGCACACCCAGAGGCACACGCCAGGCCCTTCTGCACGCCCACCCACGGGTGGGCCGGCCGTGGCGGCACACCCAGAGGCAACACGCAGGCCCTTCTGCACGCCCACCCACGGGTGGGCCGGCCGTGGCGGCACACCCAGAGGCAACCGCAAAGAGTTCTGCACGCCCACTCCACGGGTGGGCCGGCCGTGGCGGCACACCCAGAGGCAACACGCAGGCCCTTCTGCACGCCCACCCACGGGGTGGGCCGGCCGTGGCGGCACACCCAGAGGCAACCGCAGGCTCGTTCTGCACGCCCACCCACGGGTGGGGCCGGCCGTGGCGGCACACCCAGAGGCAACCGCAGGCACT
The DNA here is from genome assembly GCA_034336685.1 of Luscinia luscinia. Classification (NCBI taxonomy): domain Eukaryota; kingdom Metazoa; phylum Chordata; class Aves; order Passeriformes; family Muscicapidae; genus Luscinia; species Luscinia luscinia. The sequence goes on from JAKWBO010000103.1 coordinate 16,623, forward strand.
TCTGCACGCCCACCCACGGGTGGGCCGGCCGTGGCGGCACACCCAGAGGCAACCCCAGGCCCTTCTGCACGCCCACCCACGGGGTGGGCCGGACGTGGCCGCACACCCAGAGGCAACCGCAGGCTCTTCTGCAGGCCCACCCACGGGTGGGCCGGCCGGCGGCACACTCAGAGGCACACGCAGGCCCTTCTGCACGCCCACCCACGGGTGGGCCGGCCGTAGCGGCACACCCAGTAGCTCACGCAAACAGTTCTGCACGCCCACCCACGGGTGGGCCGGCAGTGGCGGCACACCCAGTGGATCACCCAAACAGTTCTGCACGCCCACCCACGGGTGGGCCAGCCGTGGCGGCACATCCAGTGGCACACGCAAACAGTTCTTCATGTCCACCACGGGTGGGCCGGCCGTGGCGGCACACCCAGAGGCAAACCGCAGGTTTTCTGCACGCCCACTCCACGGGTGGGCCGGCCGTGGCGGCACACCCAGTGGGACACGCAAACAGTTCTGCACGCCCACCCACGGGTGGGCTAGCCGTGGCGTGCACACCCAGTGGCACACGCAAACAGTTCTGCACGCCCACCCACGGGTGGGCCGGCCGTGGCGGCACACCCAGAGCCACACGCAGGCCCTTCTGCACGCCCACCCACGGGTGGGCCGGCCGTGGCGGCACACCCAGTGGCACACGCAAACAGTTCTGCACGCCCACCCACGGGTGGGCCGGCCGTGCCCGCACACCCAGAGGCAACCGCAGGCCCTTCTGCACGCCCACCCACGGGTGGGCCGGCCGTGGCGGCACACCCAGAGGCACACGCAAGTCCCTTCTGCACGCCCACCCACGGGTGGACCGGCCGTGGCGGCACACCCAGTGGCACACGCAA
>JAKWBO010000103.1:27500-128217 GCA_034336685.1 Luscinia luscinia
CCTAACCCTAACCCTAACCCCTAACCCTAACCTTAACCCTAACCCTAAACTTAACCCTAACCCTACACCAAAACGCTAACCCTAACCCTAATCCTAACCCTCACCCTAACTCTAACCCTAACCCTAACCCGAACACTAACCTTAACCCTAACTTATGCACGCCCTCCCACGGGTGGGCCGGCCGCTGCGGCACACCCAGGGGCAACCCCAGACACTTCTGCACGCCCACCCACGGGTGGGCCGGCCGCTTCAGCACACCCAGAGGCACCTGCAGACACTTTTGCACGCCCACCCACGGGTGAGCCGGCCATTGCGGCACAAACAGAAGCACCCGCAGACACTTCTGCACACCCACCCACTGGTAGGCCGGCCATTGCTGCACACCCAGAGGCACCCGAAGACACTTTCTGCACGCCCCACCTACGGGTGGGCCGGTTGTCGCGGCATACCCAGGGGCAACCCCAGACACTTCTGCACCCCAACCCACGGCTGGGCCGTCTATTGCTGCACACACAGAGGCACACGCAGACACTTCTGCATGCCCACCGACGGGTGGGCAGGCCATTGCGGAACACCCAGCGGCAACCCCGACACTTCTGCACGCCCACCCACGGGTGGGCCGGTTGTTGCTGCACAGCCAGAGGCACGCCGAGACACTAACCCTAACCCTAACCCTAAGCCTAATCCTAACCCCTAACCCTAACACAAACTCTAACACTTAAACTTAACCCTAACCGTAACCCTAACCCTAACCCTAACCCTAACCCTAACCCTAACCCTAACCCTTACCCTTAACCCTTAACCTAACCCTAATTCTTAACCCTAACCCTAACCCTAACCCTTAACCCTAACCCTAACACTAACCCCTAACCCAAACCTTAACCCTAACCCTAAACTTAACCCTAACCCTACACCAAAACGCTAACCCGAACCCAAATCCTAACACTAACCCTAACTCTAACCCTAACCCTAACCCGAACACTAACCTTAACCCTAACTTATCCACGCCCTCCCACGGGTGGGACAGCCGTTGCGGCACACCCAGGGGCAACCCCAGGCACTTCTGCACGCCCTCCCACGGGTGGGCCGGCCATTGCTGCACACTCAGGGGCAACCCCAGGCACTCTGCACGCCTCCCACGGGTGGGCCGGCCGTTGCAGCACACCCAGGGGCAACCTCAGACACTTCTGCACGCCCCATCCGCAGGTGGGCCGGCCAATTTGCACACCCAGAGGCACCCGCAGACACTTCTGCACGCTCAACCACGGGTGGGGGCGGCCGCTGTGGCACACCCAGGGAAACTACAGACATTTCTGCACGCCCCACTCACGGGTGGGCCGGACGCTGCGGCAGACGCAGGAGAAAACCCACGCACTTCTGCACGCCTCCCATGGGTGGGCCGGCCGCTGCGCCCACCCAGAGGCAACACCAGACACTTCTGCACGCCCACACACGGGTGGGTCGGCTGCTGCGCCACACCCAGGTGAATCTACAGACACTTCTGCACGCCAACCCACGGGTGGGCCGGCCGTTGCTGCACGCCCAGTGGAAAACTCAGACACTTCTTCATGCCCACCCACGGGTGGGCCGGCCATTGCTGCACACCCAGAGGCACCCGCAGACACTTCTGCACGCCCACCCACGGGTGGGCCGGCCATTGCGGCACACCCAGGGGGCAACCCCAGGCACGTCCGCACACACACCCACGGGTGGACCGGCCGCTGCGGCAGACCCTGTGGAAACCTCAGACACTTCTACACGCCAACCCACGGGTAGTCCGGCCGCTGTGGCACACACAGGGGAAACTTCAGGACCTTTCGCGACGGTCTCCCACGGGTGGACCGACAGTTGCGGCACACCCAGAGGCAACACCATTCACTTCTGCAGCCCCACCCACGGGTGGGCCCGCCATTCCTGCACATCCAGAAGCAACCGCAGACACTTCTGCACCCCACCTACGGGTGATCCGGTCGTTGCTGCACACACTGAGGCACCTGCAGACACTTCTGCACGCCCCACCCACGGGTTGGCCGGCTGCTGCGGCACACCCAGGGTCAACTACAAACACTTCTGCACACCCACCCACGGGTGTTCCGGATATTGCTGCACACCCAGAGGAACCAGCAAACACTTCTGCATGCCCACTCACGGGTGGGCCGGCCATTGCTGCACACCCAGAGGCACACGCACACACTTGGGCACGCCCATCCACGGGTGGGCCGGCTGTTGCGGCACACTTAGTGGAAGCCCCAGACACTTCTGATTGCCAACCCACGGGTGGGCCGGCCGTTCTGCGGCACACCCAGAGGCACACGCATACACTTCTGCACGCAAACCCACGGGTGGGACGGCCGTTGCTGCACATTCAGAGGCACACACAGACCCTTCTGCACGCCCACCCACGGCTGGGCCGGCCGCTGCGGCACACCCAGGGGCAACTACAGACTCTTTCTGCACGCCCACCCACGGGTGGACCAGCCATTGCGGCTCGCACAAGTTCAACGACAAACACTTCTGCACGCCCCACCCACGGGTGGGCCGAGCGCTAGCGGTACATCCAGAGGCAAACCGAGACATTTCTGCACGCCCGCCCACGGGTGGGCCGTCTGTCGCGGCACACCAAGGGGCAAACCCAGACACTTCTGCACGCCCACCCACGGGTGGGCCGGCCGCTGCGGCTCACCCAGAGCAACTACAGACACTTCTGCACGGCCACCCACGGGTGGGCCGGCCGCTGCGGCACACCCAGGGGCAACACCAGACACTTCTGCACGCTCACCTACGGGTGGGCCTGCGATTGCGGCACACGCAGAGGCACCTGTAGACACTTCTGCACGCCCCACCCACGGGTAGGCCGGCGGTTGCGGCTCACACAAAAGCAAACCCAGACACTTCTGCACGCCCATCCACGGGTGGGCCTGCCGTTGCAACACACCCAGAGGCAACCCCAGACACTTCTGTACGCCCCATCCACGGGTGGGCCGGCCATTGCGGCACACGCAGAGGCAAACCCAGACACTTCTGCACGCCTATCCACGGGTGGGCCGCCCGTTGCTGCACATACACAGGCAACACCAGACACTTCTGCACGCCCCACCCACGGGTGATCCGGCCGTTGCTGCACACCCAGAGGAATTTGCAGACACTTCTGCACGTCCACCCACGTGTGGGCCGACCATTGCTGCACACCTAGAGGCACACGCAGACACTTCTGCACGCCCACCCACGGGTGAACCGGCCGTTGCGGTACACCCAGGGGCAACTACAGACACTTCTGCACGCTCACCGACGGGTGCGCCGGCCATTGCGGCACACCCAGAAACACCCGCAGACACTTCTGCACGCCCCACCCACGGGTGGGCCGGCCATTGCTGCACACCCAGAGGCACTCGCAGACACTTCTGCACGCCCCACCCACGGGTGGTCCGCCCGCTGCTCCACACCCAGAGGCAACCGCAGACACTTCTGCACCCCCACCCACGGGTGGGCCGGCCGCTGCGGCACACCCACGGCCAAGCCCACACACTTCAGCACGCCCACCCACGGGTGGGACGGCCGCTGCGGCACACCCAGGGGCAAACCCAGACACTTTGCACGCCCACTCCACGGGTGGGCCGGCCGCTGCGGCACACCCAGGGGCAATTACAGACACTTCTGCACGCCCCAACCTCGGGTGGGCTGGCCGTGGCGACACACCCCAAACCACACGCAGGCCATTCTGCACGCCCACCCATGGGTGGGCCGGCCGTGGCGGCACACCCACAGGCAATTGCAGGCCCCTATGCACGCCCAGCCACGGGTGGGCCGACCGCTGCGGCACACCCAGAGGCAACCGCAGGCCCTTTAAACGCCCCACCCCGGGTGGGCGTGCCGTGGCGGTACACACAGAGGTAACCGCAGGCCGTTCTGCAGGCCCACCCACGAATAGGCCGGCTGTGGCGGCACACACAGAGGCAAACGCAGGCTCCTCTGCACGACCACCCACAGGTGGGCCGGCCGTGGCGGCACATCCAGAGGCAAACGCAGGCTCTTCAGTACGCCAACCCACGGGTGGGCGGGCCGTAGCGTCACACCCAGAGGCACACGCAAACAGTTCTGCAAGACTACCAACGACTGGGCCGGCCGTGGCGGCACACCCAGAGGAAAACGCAGGCCTTTCTGCACGCCCACCCACGGGTGGGCCGGCAGTGGGGGCACACCCAGAGGCAACCTCAGGCCCCTCGGCACGCCCACCCACGGCTGGGCCGGCCGTGGCGGCACACCCAGGTGCAATTGCAGGCCCTTATGCACGCCCACCCACGGTTGGGCCGGCCGTGGCGGCACACCCACAGGCAAACGCAGACACTTCTGCACGCCCACCCACGATTGGCCGGCAGTAGCTGCACACCCAGATGGAACCGAAGGCCCTTCTGCACGCTCACCCACGGGTGGGCGCGCCGTGGCGGCACACCCAGTGGCAACCGCAGACACTTATGCACCCAACCCACGGGTGGGCCGGCTGTGGCGGCAGACACAGAGGCACACGCAAACAGTTCTTCACGCCCACCCACGGGTGGGCCGGCCGTGGCGGCACACCCAGAGGCACACGAAAACAGTTCTTCACGCCGACCCACGGGTGGGCCGGCCGTGGTGGCACACCCAGAGGCACACGCAGGCCATTCTGCACGCCCACCCACGGGTGGGCCGGCCCTGGCGGCACACCCAGAGGCACAAGCAAACAGTTTTGCACGTTTTCCCACGGGTGGGTCAACCGTGGCGGCACACCCACAGGCAACAGCAGGCCCTTCTCCACGCCCACCCATGGGTGGGCCGGCCGTTGCGTAAATCCAGAGGCACACGCAAACAGTTCTGCACGCCCACCCACGGGTGGGCCGGCCGTGGCGGCACACACAGAGGCACACGCAAACATTTCTGCACGCCCACCCACGGGTGGGCCGGCCATGGCGGCACACTCAGAGACATACACAAAGAGTTCTTCACACCCACCAACGGGTGAGCTGGTGGTTGCGTCAACCCAGAGGAAACTGCAGGCCGTTCTGCACGCCCACCCACGGGTGGGCCGGTCGTGGCGGCACACCCAGAGACACCCAAAAACAATTCTGCACGCCGACCCACGGGTGGGCCGGCCGTGGCGGCACACCCAGGGGCATACGCAGGCCCTTCTGCACGCTTAGCCACGGGTGGGCCGGCCGTAGCGGAACACCCAGAGGCAACAGCAGACCCTTCTGCACGCTCACTCACGGGTGGGCCGGCTGTGGCGGCACACCCAGAGGCACAGGCAAAAAGTTCTGCACGCCCAACCATGGGTAAGCTGGTCGTTGCGTCAACCCAGGGAAATATCATGCCCTTCTGCACGCCCACCCACGGGTGGGCCGCAGCGGCGGCACACCCAGAGGCAAGCGCAGACACTTCTGCACGCCCACCCACGGGTGGGCCGGCCGTGGCGGCACACCCAGAGGTAACAGCAGACAATACTGCACGCCCACCCAAAGGTGTGCCGGAGGTGGGGGCACACCCAGAGGCAACCGCAAAGCCTTTTGTACTCCCAACCACGGGTGAGCCGGCCGTGCCGGCACACCCAGAGGCAAACGCAGAACCTTCTGCACGCCCACCCAGGGGTGGACCGGCTGTGGCGGCACACCCAGAGGCACACGGAAACAGTTCTGCACGCCCACCCACAGGTGGGCCGGCCGTGGCGGCACACCCAGAGGCACAACCAAGCCATTCTGCACGCCCACCCACGGGTGGGCCGGCCGTGGCGGCACACCCAGAGGCAAAAGCAGGCCCTTCTGCACGCCCACCCACGGGTGGGCCGGCCGTGGCGGCACACCCAGGTGCAATTGCAGGCTCTTATGCACGCCCACCCACGGTTGGGCCGGCCGTGGCGGCACACCCACAGGCAAACGCAGACACTTCTGCACGCCCACCCACGGTTGGCCGGCTGTAGCTGCACACCCAGATGGAACCGAAGGCCCTTCTGCACGCTCACCCACGGGTGGGCCCGCCGTGGCGGCACACCCAGTGGCAACCGCAGACACTTATTAACGCCAACCCACGCGTGGGCCGGCTGTGGCGGCACACACAGAGGCACACGCAAACAGTTCTTCACGCCCACCCACGGGTGGGCCGGCCGTGGCGGCACACCCGGAGGCACACGAAAACAGTTCTGCACGCCGACCCACGGGTGGGCCGGCCGTGGTGGCACACCCAGAGGCACACGCAGGCCCTTTTGCATGCCCACCCACGGCTGGGCCGGCCCTGGCGGCACACCCAGAGGCACAAGCAAACAGTTTTGCACGTTTTCCCACGGGTGGGCCGGCCGTGGCGGCACACGCAGAGGCACACGCAAACAGTTCTGACTCCCACCCGCGGGTGGGTCGGCCGTGGCGGCACAACCACAGGCAACAGCAGGCCCTTCTCCACGCCCACCCATGGGTGGGCCGGCCGTGGCGTGCAAATCCAGAGGCACACGCAAACAGTTCTGCACGCCCACCCACGGGTTGGCCGGCCGTGGCGGCACACCCAGAGGCAACCGCAGGCCCTTCTGCACACCCACCCACGGGTGTGCCGGCCGTGTCGGCACACCCAGAGGCAACCGCAGGCCCTTCTGCACGCCCACCGACGGGTGGCCGGCCGTGGCGGCACACCCAGTGGCAACCGCAGAGCCCTTCTGCACGCCCCACCCACGGGTGGGCCGGCCGTGGCGGCACACCCAGAGGCACACGCAAACAATTCTGCTCGCCCACCCACGGGTGGGCCGGCCGTGGCGGCACACCCAGAGGCAACCGCAAAGCCTTTCTGCACGCCCCACCCACGGGTGGGCCGGCCCTGGCGGCACACCCAGAGGCACACCACAGGCCCTTCTGCACGCCCACCCACGGGTGGGCCGGCCGTGGCGGCACACCCAGAGCCCCACACGGAGGCCCTTCTGCACGCCCACCCACGGGTGGGCCGGCCGTGGCGGCACACCCAGTGGTCAACCGCAGGCCCTTCTGCACGCCCACCCACGGGTGGGCCGGCCGTGGCGGCACACCCAAAGGCAACCGCAAGCAGTTCTGCACGCCCCACCCACGGGTGGACCGGCCGTGGCGGCACACCCAGTGGCACACGCAAACAGTTCTGCACGCCCACCCACGGGTGGGCCGGCCGTGGCGGCACACCCAGAGGCACACGCAGACAGTTCTGCACGCCCACCCACGGGTGGGCCGGCCGTGGCGGCACACCCAGTGGCACACGCAGACAGCTTCTGCACGCCCACCCACGGGTGGGCCGGCCGTGGCGGCACACCCAGAGGCAACCGCAGGCCCTTCTGCACGCCCACTCCACGGGTGGGCCGGCCGTGGCGGCACACCCAGTGGCAAACGCAGGCCCTTCTGCACGCCCACCCACGGGTGGTCCGGCCGTGGCGGCACACCCAGAGGCAACCGCAGGCCCTCCTGCACGCCCACCCACGGGTGGGCCGGCCGTGGCGGCACACCCAGAGGCAACCACAAAGCCTTCTGCACGCCCCACCCACGGGTGATCCGGCCGTGGCGGCACACCCAGTAGGCACACGCAAACAGTTCTGCACGCCCACCCACGGGTGGGCCGGCCGTGGCGGCACACCCAGAGGCACACGCAAACTGTTCTGCACGCCCACCCACGGGTGGGCCGGCCGTGGCGGCACACCCAGAGGCTACACGCAGGCCCTTCTGCACGCCCCACCCACGGGTGGGCCGGCCGTGGCGGCACACCCAGAGGCAACCGCAGGCGCTTCTGCACGCCCACCCACGGGTGGGCTGGCCGTGGCGGCACACCCAGTGGCACACCGCAAACAATTCTGCACGCCCCACCCACGGGTGGGCCGGCCGTGGCGGCACACCCAGAGGCAAACGCAGGCCCTTCTGCACGCCCACCCACGGGTGGGCCGGCCGTGGCGGCACACCCAGAGGCAAACGCAGGCCCTTCTGCACGCCCACCCACGGGTGGGCCGGCCGTGGCGGCACACCCAGAGGCAAACGCAAAGCCCTTCTGCACGCCCCACCCACGGGTGGGCCGGCCGTGGCGGCACACCCAGAGGCAACACGCAAGCACTTCTGCACGCCCACCCACGGGTGGGCCGGCCGTGGCGGCACACCCAGAGGCAACACGCAGACCCTTCTGCACGCCCCACCCACGGGTGGGCCGGCCGTGGCGGCACACCCAGAGGCAACCGCAGGCCCTTCTGCACGCCCCACCCACGGGTGGGCCGGCCGTGGCGGCACACCCAGAGGCAACCGCAAACCCTTCTGCACGCCCACCCACGGGTGGGCCGGCCGTGGCGGCACACCCAGAGGCAACCGCAGGCCCTTCTGCACGCCCACCCACGGGTGGGCCGGCCGTGGCGACACACCCAGATGGCACACGCAAACAGTTCTGCACGCCCACCCACGGGTGGGCCAGCCGTGGCGGCACACCCAGAGGCACACGCAAACAGCTTCTGCACGCCCACCCACGGGTGGGCCGGCCGTGGCGGCACACCCAGTGGCACACGCAAACAGTTCTGCACGCCCACCCACGGGTGGGCCGGCCGTGGCGGCACACCCAGTGGCAAACCGCAGGCCCTTCTGCACGCCCCACCCACGGGTGGTCCGGCCGGGGCGGCACACCCAGAGGCAACCGCAGGCCTTTCTGCACGCCCACCCACGAGTGGGCCGGCCGTGGCGGCACACCCAGAGGCAAACCGCAAAGTCTTCTGTACTCCCACCCACGGGTGATCCGGCCGTGGCGGCACACCCAGTGGCACACGCAAACAGTTCTGCACGCCCCACCCACGGGTGGGCCGGCCGTGGCGGCACACCCAGTGGCACACGCAAACAGTTCTGCACGCCCACCCACGGGTGGGCCGGCCGTGGCGGCACACCCAGAGGCAACCGCAGGCCCTTCTGCACGCCCACCCACGGGTGGGCCGGCCGTGGCGGCACACCCAAAGCCACACGCAGGCCCTTCTGCTCGCCCACCCACGGGAGGACCGGCCGTGGCGGCACACCCAGAGGCACCCGAAGGCCCTTCTGCACGCCCACCCACGGGTGGGCCGGCCGTGCCAGCACACCCAGAGGCACACGCAGGCTCTTCTGCACGCCTCACCCACGGGTGGGCCGGCCGTGGCGGCACACCCAGAGCCACACGCAGGCCCTTCTGCATGCTCAGCCACGGGTGGGCCGGTCGTGGCGGCACACCCAGAGGCAACCGCAAACCCTTCTGCACGCCCCACCCCACGGGTGGATCGGCCGTGGCGGCACACCCAGAGGCACACGCAAACAGTTCTGCTCGCCCACCCACGGGTCGGTCGGCCGTGGCGGCACACCCAGAGGCAAACGCAAAGTCTTCTGTACTCCCACCCACGGGTGATCCGGCCGTAGCGGCACACCCAGAGGCACACGCAGGCCCTTCTGCACGCCCACCCACGGGTGGGCCGGCCGTGGCGGCACACCCAGAGGCAACCGCAGGCCCTTCTGCACGCCCACCCACGGGTGGGACGGCCTTGGCGGCACACCCAGAGGCCACCGCAGGCCCTTCTGCACGCCCACCCACGGTTGGGCCGGCCGTGTCGGCACACCCAGAGGCAACCGCAGGCCCTTCTGCACGCCCACCCACGGGTGGGCCGGCCGTGGCGGCACACCCAGAGGCAACCGCAAACCCTTCTGCACGCCCACCCACGGGTGAGCCGGCCGTGGCGGGACACCCAGAGGCAACCGCAGGCCCTTCTGCACGCCCACCCACGGGTGGGCCGGCCGTGGCGGCACACCCAGAGGCAACCGCAGGCGCTTCTGCACGCCCACCCACGGGTGGGCCGGCCGTGGCGGCACACCCAAAGGCACACAAAGGCCCTTCTTCACGCTCAGCCGCGGGTGGGCCGGCCGTGGCGGCACACCCAGTGGCAAACGCAGGCCCTTCTGCACACCCACCTTCGGGTGGTCCGGCAGGGGTGGCACAGCCAGAGGCAACCGCAGGCCCTTCTGCACGCCCACCCACGGGTGGGCCGGCCGTGGCGGCACACCCAGAGCCCCACACAGGCCCTTCGGCACGCCCAACCACGGATGGGCCGGCCGTGGGGGCACACCCAGAGGCAACCGCAGGCCCTTCTGCACGCTCACTCACGGGTGGGCCGGCCGTGGCGGCACACCCAGAGGCAGTCGCAAACCCTTCTGCACGCCCACCCACGGGTGGGCCGGCCGTGGCGGCACACCCAGAGGTAAACGCAGGCCCTTCTGCACGCCCAAACACGGGTGGGCCGGCCGTGGCGGCACACCCAGAGGCAACAGCAAAGCCTTCTGTACTCCCACCCACGGGTGGGCCGGCCGTGCCGGCACAGCCAGAGGCAACCGCAAACCCTTCTGCACGCCCACCCACGGGTGAGCCGGCCGTGGCGGCACACTCAGTGGCACACGCAAACAGTTCTGCACTCCCACCCACGGGTGGGCCAGCCGTTGCGGCACACCCAGTGGCACAGGCAAACAGGTCTGTACGCCCACCCACGGGTGGTCCGGCCGTGGCTGCACACCCAGAGGCAACCGCAGGCCTTTCTGCACGCCCACCCACGGGTGGGCCGGCAGGGGCGGCACACCCAGAGGCAACCGCAGGCCCTTCTGAACGCCCACCTACAGGTGGGCCGGCCGTGGCGGCACACCCAGAGCCCCACGCAGGCCCTTCTGCACGCCTAGCACGGGTGGGCCCTTCGTGGCGGCACACTTAAGGGCGCACGCAGGCCCTTGTGCACACCCGCCCACGGGCGGGCCGGCCGTGGCGGCACACCCACAGGGAACCGCAAACCCTTCTGAACGCCCACCCACGGGTGGGCCGGCCGTGGCGGCACACCCAGAGCCCCACGCAGGCCCTTCTGCACGCCCACCCACGGGTGGGCCGGCCGTGGCGGCACACCCAGAGGCACACGCAGGCCCTTCTGCACGCCCATCCACGGGTGGGCTGGCCGTGGCGGCACACCCAGATTCCACCGCAGGCCCTTCTGCACGCCCACCCACGGGTGGGCCGGCCGTGGCGGCACACCCAGTGGCACACGCAAACAATTCTGCACGCCCACCCACGGGTGGGCCGGCCGTGGCGGCACGCTCAGTGGCACACGCAAACAGTTCTGCACGCCCACCCACGGGTGGGCCAGCCGTGGCGGCACACCCACTGGCACACGCAAACAGTTCTGTACGCCCACCCACGGGTGGGCCGGCCGTGGCGGCACACCCAGAGGCCACGTCAGGCCCTTCTGCACGCCCACCCACGGGTGGGCCGGCCGTGGCGGCACACCCAGAGGCACCCGAAGGCCCTTCTGCACGCCCACCCACGGGTGGGCCGGCCGTGGCGGCACACCCAGAGGCAACCGCAGGCCCTTCTGCACGCCCACTCACGGGTGGGCCGGCCGTGGCGGCACACCCAGAGGCAACCGCATACCCTACTGCACGCCCACCCACGGGCAAGCAGGCCGTGGCGGCATAGCCAGTGGCACACGCAAACAGTTCTGCACGCCCACCCACGGGTGGGCCGGCCGTGGCTGCACACCCAGAGGCAAACGCAGGCATTTCTGCACGCCCACCCACAGGTGGGCGGGCCGTGGCGGCACACCCAGTGGCAAAACCAGGCCCTTCGACACGCCCACCCACAGGTGGGCCGGCCGTGGCGGAACCCAGAGGCAACCTCAGGCCCTTCTGCACGCCCACCCACGGGTGGGCCGGCCGTGGCGGCACACCCAGAGGCAAACGCAGACGCTTCTGCACGCCCACCCACGGGTGGGCCGGCCGTGGCGGCACACTCAGTGGCACACGCAAACATTTCTGCACGCCCACCCACAGGTTTTGCCGGCCGTGGCTGCACACACAGAGGCAACCGCAGGCCCTTCTGCACCCCCAACCTCGGGTGAGCCGGCCGTGGCGGCACACTCAGTAGCACACGCAAACCCTACTGCAAGCCCACCCACGGGTGGGCTGGCCGTGGCGGCACACCCGGAGGCAACCGCAGGCCCTTCTGCACCCCCACCCACGAGTGAGCCGGCCGTGGCGGCCCAGTCAGTGGCACACGCAAACATTTCTGCACGCCCACCCACGGGTGGGCCAGCCGTGGCGGCACACCCAGTGGCACAGGCAAACAGTTCTGCACGCCCACCCACAGGTTTTGCCGGCCGTGGCGGCACACCCAGAGGCAACCGCAGGCCCTTCTGCATGCCCACCCCCGGGTGGGCCGGCCGTGCCGGCACACCCAGAGGCAACTGCATTCCGTTCTGCACGCCCACATACGGGTGGGCCGGCCGTGGCTGCACACCTAGAGGCAAACGCAGACCCTTCTGCACGCCCACTCACGGGTGGGGCGGCCGTGGCGGCACACCCAGAGGCAACCGCAAACCCTACTGCACGCCCACCCACGGGCAAGCAGGCCGTGGCGGCACACTCAGTGGCACACGCAAACAGTTCTGCACGCCCACCCACGGGTTTTGCCGGCCGTGGCTTCACACCCAGAGGCAACCGCAGGCCCTTCTGCACGCTTACCCCCGGGTGGGCCGGCCGTGGCGGCACACCCAGAGGCCACCGCAGGCGCTTCTACACGCCCACACACGGGTGGGCCGGCCGTGGCGGCACACCCAGAGGCAACCGCAAACCCTTCTGCACGCCCACCCACGGGTGGGCCTACCGTGGCGGCACACCCAAAGGCCAACGCAGGCCCTTCTGCACGCCCACACACGGGTGGGCCGGCCATGGTGGCACACCCAGAGCCACACGCAGACCATTCTTCACGCCCACCCACGGGTGGGCCGGTTGTGGTGGCACACTCAGTGGCACTCGCAAACATTTCTGCACGCCCACCCACGGGTGGGCCAGCCGTGGCGGCACACCGAGTGGCACACGCAAACAGTTCTGCACGCCCACCCACGGGTGGGCCGGCCGTGGCTGCACATCCAGAGGCAACCGCAGGCCCTTCTGCACGCCCACCCACGGGTGGGCCGGCCGTGGCGGCACACCCAGAGGCCAACGCAGGCGCTTCTGCACGCCCACCCACGGGTGGGCCGGCCGTGGCGGCACACCCAGAGGCAACCGCAAACCCTTCTGCACGCCCACCCACGGGTGGGCCTACCGTGGCGGCACACCCAGAGGCAACCGCAGGCCCTTCTGCACGCCCACCCACGGGTGGGCCGGCCCTGGTGGCACACCCAGAGCCACACGCATGCCATTCTGCACGCCCACCCACGGGTGGGCCGGCCGTGGCGGCACACCCAGAGCCGCACACAGGCCCTTCTGCACGCCCACCCACGGGTGGACCGGCCGTGGCGGCACACCCAGAGGTACACGAAGGCCCTTCTTCAAGCCCACCTACGGGTGGGCCGGCCGTGGCGGCACACCCAGAGCCGCACACAGGCCCTTCTGCACGCCCACCCACGGGTGGACCGGCCGTGGCGGCACACCCAGAGGTACACGAAGGCCCTTCTGCAAGCCCACCTACGGGTGGGCCGGCCGTGGCGGCACACCCAGAGGCAACAGCAGGCCCTTTTGCACGCCCACCCACGGGTGGGCCGGCCGTGCCCGCACACCCAGAGCCACACGCAGGCCCTTCTGCACACCCACCCACGGGTGGGCCGGCCGTGGCGACACACCCAGTGGATCACGCAAACAGCTCTGCTCGCCCACCCACGGGTTGACCGGCCGTGGCGGCACACCCAGTGGATCACGCAAACAGCTCTGCTCGCCCACCCACGGGTGGGCCGGCCGTGGCGGCACACCCATAGGCACACGCAAACAGTTCTGCACGCCCACTCACGGGTGGGCCGGCCGTGGCGGCATACCCAGTGGATCACGCAAACAGTTCTGCACGCCCACCCACGGGTTGGCCGGCCGTGGCGGCACATCCAGTGGCACACGCAAACAGTTCTGCACGCCCACCCACGGGTGGGCCGGCCGTGGCGGCACACCCAGAGGCAAACGCAGGCACTTCTGCACGCCCACCCACGGGTGGGCCGGCCGTGGCGGAACACCCAGAGGCACACGCAGGCCCTTCTGCACGCCCACCCACGGGTGGGCCCTCCGTGGCGGCACACCCAGAGGCAAACGCAAACCCTTCTGCACGCCCACCCACGGGTGGGCCGGCCGTGGCGGCAAAACCAGAGGCACACGCAAACAGTTCTGCACGCCCACCCGCGGGTGGTTCGGCCGTGGTGGCACACCCAGAGGCAACTGCAGGCCCTTCTGCACGCCCACCCACGGGTGGGCCGGCCGTGGCGGCACACCCAGAGGCACACGCAAACAGTTCTGCACGCCCACCCACGGGTGGGCCGGCCGTGGCGGCACAGCCAGAGGCAACAGCAAACCCTTCTGCACGCCCACCCACGGGTGGGCCGGACGTGGCGGCACACCCAGAGCCAAACGCGGACCCTTCTGCACGCCCACCCACGGGTGGGCCGGCCGTGGCGGCACACCCAGAGGCAACCCTAGGCCCTTCTGCACGCCCACCCACGGGTGGGCCGGCCGTGGCGGCACACCTAGTGGCACACGCAAGCTCTTCTGCACGCCCACCCACGGGTGGGCCGGCCGTGGCGGCACACCCAGGGGCACACGCAGGCCCTTCTTCACGCCCACCCACGGGTGGGCCGGCCGTGGCGGCACACCCAGAGGCACACGCAAACAGTTTTGCACGCCCACCCACGGGTGCGCCGGCCGTGGCGGCACATCCAGTGGCACACGCAAACAGTTCTGCACGCCCACCCACGGGTGGGCCGGCCGTGGCAGCACACCCAGTGGCACACGCAAACAGTTCTGCACGCACACCCACGACCTGGGCCGGCCGTGGCGGCACACCCAGTGGCACACGCAAACAGTTCTGCACGCCCACCCACGGGTGGGCCGGCCGTGGCGGCACACCCAGAGGCAAACGCAAACCCTTCTGCACGCCCACCCACGGGTGGGCCGGCCGTGGTGGCACACCCAGAGGCAACCCCAGGCGCTTCTGCACGCTTACCGACGGGTGGGCCGGCCGTGGCAGCACACGCGGAGGCAACTGCAGGCCCTTCTGCACGCCCACCCACGAATGGGCGGCCGTGGCGGCACACCCAGAGGCACACGATGGCCCTTCTGCACGCCCACCCACGGGTCAGCCGGCCGTGGCGGCACAACCAGAGGCACACGCAAACAGTTCTGCACGCCCACCCACGGGTGGGCCGGCCGTGGCGGCACACCCAGAGGCAATTGCAGGCCCTTCTGCACGCCCACCCACGGGTGGGCCGGCCGTGGCGGCACAGCCATTGGCACACGCAAACAGTTCTGCACGCCCACCCACTGGTGGGCCGGCCGTGGCGGCACACACAGAGCCCCACGCAGGCCCTTCTGCACGCCCACCCACGGGTGGGCCGGCCGTGGCGGCACACCCAGAGGCAACCGCAGGCCCTTCTGCACGCCCACCCACGGGTGGGCCGGCCGTGGCGGCACACCCAGAGGCAACCGCAAACCCTTCTGCACGCCCACCCACGGGTGGGCCGGCCGTGGCGGCACATCCAGTGGCACACGCAAAAAGTTCTGCACGCCCACCCAAGGGTGGGCCGGCCGTGGCGGCACACCCAGTGGATCACGCAAACAGTTCTGCACGCCCACCCACGGGTGGGCCGTCCGTGGCAACACATCCAGTGGCACACGCAAACAGTTCTGCACGCCCACTCACGGGTGGGCCGGCCGTGGCGGCACACCCAGAGCCAACCCCAAGCCCTTCTGCACGCCCACCCACGGGTGGGCCGGCCGTGGCGGCACACCCAGAGGCACACGCAAACTGTTTTGCACGCCCACCCACGGGTGGGCCGGCCGTGGCGGCACACCCAGAGGCAAACGCAGGCACTTCTGCACGCCCACCCACGGGTGGGCCGGCCGTGGCGGAACACCCAGAGGCACACGCAGGCCCTTCTGCACGCCCACCCACGGGTGGGCCCTCCGTGGCGGCACACCCAGAGGCAAACGCAAACCCTTCTGCACGCCCACCCACGGGTGGGGCCGGCCGTGGCGGCACACCCAGAGGCACACGCAAACAGTTCTGCACGCCCACCCACGGGTG
The DNA here is from genome assembly GCA_034336685.1 of Luscinia luscinia. Taxonomy (NCBI): domain Eukaryota; kingdom Metazoa; phylum Chordata; class Aves; order Passeriformes; family Muscicapidae; genus Luscinia; species Luscinia luscinia. The sequence continues at coordinate 43,548 of JAKWBO010000103.1, forward strand.
GGGCCGGCCGTGGCGGCACACCCAGAGGCAACTGCAGGCCCTTCTGCACGCCCACTCCACGGGTGGGCCGGCCGTGGCGGCACACCCAGAGGCACACGCAAACAGTTCTGCACGCCCACCCACGGGTGGGCCGGCCGTGGCGGCACAGCCAGAGGCAACACGCAAACCCTTCTGCACGCCCACCCACGGGTGGGCCGGACGTGGCGGCACACCCAGAGCCAAACGCAGACCCTTCTGCACGCCCACCCACGGGTGGGCCGGCCGTGGCGGCACACCCAGAGGCAACCGCTAGGCCCTTCTGCACGCCCACCCACGGGTGGGCCGGCCGTGGCGGCACACCCAGTGGCACACGCAAACAGTTCTGCACGCCCACCCACGGGTGGGCCGGCCGTGGCGGCACACCCAGTGGCACACGCAAACAGTTCTGCACGCCCACCCACGGCGTGGGCCGGCCGTGGCGGCACACCCAGTGGCACACGCAAACAGTTCTGCACGCCCACCCACGGGTGGGCCGGCCGTGGCGGCACACCCAGAGGCAACCGCAAACCCTTCTGCACGCCCCACCCACGGGTGGGCCGGCCGTGGTGGCACACCCAGAGGCAACCCCAGGCGCTTCTGCACGCTCACCCACGGGTGGGCCGGCCGTGGCAGCACACGCGGAGGCAACTGCAGGCCCTTCTGCACGCCCACTCACGAATGGGGCGGCCGTGGCGGCACACCCAGAGGCACACGATGGCCCTTCTGCACGCCCACCCACGGGTCAGCCGGCCGTGGCGGCACATCCAGAGGCACACGCAAACAGTTCTGCACGCCCACCCACGGGTGGGCCGGCCGTGGCGGCACACCCAGAGGCAATTGCAGGCCCTTCTGCACGCCCACCCACGGGTGGGCCGGCCGTGGCGGCACAGCCATTGGCACACGCAAACAGTTCTGCACGCCCACCCACGGGTGGGCCGGCCGTGGCGGCACACCCAGAGGCAACCGCAGGCCCTTCTGCACGCCCACCCACGGGTGGGCCGGCCGTGGCGGCACACCCAGAGGCAACCGCAGACCCTTCTGCACGCCCACCCACGGGTGGGCCGGCCGTGGCGGCACACCCAGTGGCACACGCAAACCGTTCTGCACGCCCACCCACGGGTGGGCCGGCCGTGGCGGCACACCCAGTGGATCACGCAAACAGTTCTGCACGCCCACCCACGGGTGGGCCGTCCGTGGCAACACATCCAGTGGCACACGCAAACAGTTCTGCACGCCCACTCACGGGTGGGCCGGCCGTGGCGGCACACCCAGAGCCAACCCCAGGCCCTTCTGCACGCCCACCCACGGGTGGGCCGGCCGTGGCGGCACACCCAGAGGCACACGCAAACTGTTTTGCACGCCCACCCACGGGTGGGCCGGCCGTGGCGGCACACCCAGAGGCAACTGCAGGCCCTTCTGCACGCACACCCATGGGTGGGTCGGCCGTGGTGGCACACCCAGAGGCAATTGCAGGCCCTTCTGCACGCCCACCCACGGGTGGGCCGGCCGTGGCGGCACAGCCATTGGCACACGCAAACAGTTCTGCACGCCCACCACGGGTGAACCGGCCGTGGAGGCACACCCAGAGGCAAACGCAGGCCCTTCTGCACACCCATCCACGGGTGGGCCGGCCGTGGCGGCACACCCAGTGGCACATGCAAACAATTCTGCACACCCACCCACGGGTGGGCCGGCCGTGGCGGCACACCCAGTGGCACACGCAAACAGTTCTGCACGCCGGCCCACGGGTGGGCCGGCCGTGGCGGCACACACAGAGCTTCACGCAGGCCCTTCTGCACGCCCACCCACGGGTGGGCGGGCCGTGGCGGCACACCGAGAGACACACGCAAACAGTTCTGCACGCCTACCCACGGGTGGGCCGGCCGTGGCAGCACACCCAGAGGAACCGCAAACCCTTCTGCACGCCCACCTACGGGTGGGCCGGCCGTGGCGGCACACCCAGAGGTAACCCCAGGCACTTCTGCACGCCCACCCACGGGTGGGCCGGCCGTGGCGGCACACCCAGAGGCAACCGCAGGCCTTTCTGCACACCCAGCCACGGGTGGGCCGGCCGCAGCGGCACACCCAGAGGCACACGCAAACAGTTCTGCACGCCCACCCACGGGTGGGCCGGCCGTGGCGGCACACCCAGAAACAACTGCAGGCCCTTCTGCACGCCTACCCACGGGTGGGCCGGCCGTGGTGGCACACCCAGCGGCACACGCAAAGAGTTTTGCACTGTAGGTTCTCGCTGTGTCTTTGTATCCAACAGACGAATAGGGACAAAACTCATTAAACCTGTATTTAGTAAAAGTTACTGTAGCATTTATTAAGTGGGTAAGAAACAGAGGGTTTTACAAAGGGTAGCTCTTTAGCAGCCCAGAGTAAAACAACACGTGGGTTTGAGCAATGGCGTAAGGAGGAGGGGGAGGGGGAGAAGGCAGAGAGGGAGAAAAGAGAGAAAGAGAAGAGAGAAAAGAGAGGAGAGCGAAGAGAGGATGCAAGAGAGCGATTTCCCGTTTACAAAGCTTTAAATCTTTTTCCATTATGAATATTCCAATTCCCATTTAACCAATCTACTACAAGATACAAATTCTACAACATTTGCATACAACCTATAGGGACTATGATATTAGCATGGCGTGTTACATCTACAAACTACTCCTTGTACCCTGGGGGGGAATGAGTCAGACCCTCGTGGCTACCCTGAGGCAGGAGCTCAATTAGCCCGAGCTGGCTATCCCATTGTCCTGTGGTTATTCAGTAACTGTGGTTTGGTATTTCGAAAGTGGCCTTCATTTCCATTATATCCATGGCTTCTAAATTCTCAGAATCCGAACGTCCATATCTGTGGGGCTCACCCTCGGTATGTTCTCCAACATTGCACGCCACCCACGGGTGGGCCGGCCGTGGCGGCACACCCAGTGGCACACGGAAACAGTTCTGCACGCCCACCCACGGGTGGGTCGGCCGTGGCAGCACACCCAGAGGAACCGCAAACCCTTCTGCACGCCCACCCACGGTTGGGCCGGCCGTGGCGGCACACCCAGAGGCAAACGCAGGCAATTCTGCACGCCCACCCACGGGTGGGCCGGCCGTGGCGGCACACCCAGAGGCAACCGCAAACCCTTCTGCACGCCCACCCACGGGTGGGCCGGCCGTGGCTGTAAAACCAGAGGCAACCGACCGCTATACTGCACGCCCACCCACGGGTGGGCCGGCCGTGGCGGCACACCCAGAGGCAACGCAGGCACTTCTGCACGCCCACCCACGGGTGGGCCGGCCGTGGCGGCACACCCAGAGGCAACCGCAAACACTTCTGCACGCCCACCCACGGGTAGACCGGCCGTGGCGGCACACCCAGAGGCAACTGCCGGCCCTTCTGCACGCCCACCCACGGGTGGGCCGGCCGTGGCGGCACACCTAGTGGCACACGCAAACAGTTCTGCACGCCCACCCACAGGTAGGCCGGCTGTGGCGGCACAGCCAGTGGATCACGCATACAGTTCTGCACGCCCACCCACGGGTAAGCCGGCCGTGGCGGCACACCCGGAGGCAACTGCCGGCTCTTCTGCACGCCCACCCACGGGTGGGCCGGCCGTGGCGGCACACCCAGAGGCACACGCAGGACGTTCTGCACGCCTACCCACGAGTGGGCCGGCCGTGGCGGCGCACCCAGAGGCACACGCAAACAGTTCTGCACGCCCACCCACGGGTGGGCCGGCCGTGGCGGCACACCCATTGGCACACGCAAACAGTTTTACACGCACACCCACGAGTGAACCGGCCGTGGCGGCACAACCAGAGGCAACCGCAGGCCCTTCTGCACGCCCCACCCACGGGTGGGCCGGCCGTGGCGGCACACCCAGAGGCAAACGCAGTCCCTGCTGAACGCCCACCCACGGGTGGGCCGGCCGTGGCGGCACACCCAGAGGCACACGCAAACAGTTCTGCACGCCCACCCACGGGTGGGCCGGCCGTGGCGAAGCACACTGAGAGGCAACCCCAGGCCCTTCTGCACGCCCCACCCACGGGTGGGGCCGGCCGTAGCGGCACACCCAGAGGCACACGCAAACAGTTCTGCACGCCCACCCACGGGTGGGCCGGCCGTGGCGGCACACCCAGAGGCAACCGCAGGCCCCTTCTGCAGCCCACCCACGGGGTGGGCCGGCCGTGGCGGAACACCCAGAGGCAACCGCAAACCCTTCTGCACGCCCACCCACGGGTGGGCCGGCCGTAGCTGCACACCCAGTGGCACACGCAAACAGTTCTGCACGCCCACCCACGGGTGGGCCGGCCGTGGCGGCACACCCAGAGGCAACCGCAGGCCTTTCTGCACGCCCCACCCTCGGGTCGGCCGGCCGTGGCGGCACACCCAGAGGCACACTTAAACAGTTCTGCACGCCCACCCACGGGTGGGCCGGTTGTGGCGGCTCACCCAGTGGCACACACAAACAGTTCTGCACGCCCACCCACGGGCGGCCGGCCGTGGCGGCACATCCAGTGGCACACGCAAACAGTTCTGCACGCCCACCCACGGGTGGGCCGGCCGTGGCGGCACACACAGAGCCCCACGAATGCCCTTCTGCACGCACACCCACGGGTGGGCTGGCCGTAGCGTCACACCCAGAGGCAACTGCCGGCCCTAATGCACGCCCACCCACGGGTGGGCCGGCCGTGGCGGCACACCCAGAGGCAACCGCAAACAGTTCTGCACGCCCACCCACGGGTGGGCCGGCCGTGGCGGCACACCCAGTGGCACACGCAAACAGTTCTGCACGCCCACCCACGGGTGGGCCGGCCGTGGCGGCACACCCAGAGGCACACGCAAACAGTTCTGCACGCCTACCCACGGGTGGGCCGGCCGTGGCGGCACACCCAGAGGCAAACGCAGGCACTTCTGCACGCCCACCCACGGGTGGGCCGGTTGTGGCGGCACACCTAGTGGCACACGCAAACAGTTCTGCACGCCCCACCCACAGGTGGGCCAGCTGTGGCGGCACAGCCAGTGGATCACGCATACAGTTCTGCACGCCCACCCACGGGTGGGCCGGCCGTCAGCGACACATCCAGTGGCACCGCGAAACAGTTCTGCACGTCCACCCACGGGTGGGCCGGCCGTGGCGGCACACCTAGTGGCACACGCAAACAGTTCTGCACGCCCACCCACAGGTGGGCCGGCTGTGGCGGCACACCCAGTGGATCACGCATACAGTTCTACACGCCCACCCACGGGTAGGCCGGCCGTGGCGGCACACCCAGAGGCACACGCAGGCCCTTCTGCACGCCCACCCACGGGTGGGCCGGCCGTGGCGGCACACCCAGTGGCACACGCAAACAGTTCTGCACGCCCACCCACGGGTGGGCCGGCCGTGGCGGCACACCCAGAGGCACACGCAAACAGTTCTGCACGCCCACCCACGGGTGGGCCGGCCGTGGCAGCACACCCAGAGGCAACCCCAGGCCTTTCTGCACGCCCACCCACGGGTGGGCCGGCCGTGGCGGCACACCCAGAGGCACAGGCAAACAGTTCTGCACGCCCACCCACGGGTGGGCCGGCCGTGGCGGCACATCCAGTGGCACACGCAAACAGTTCTGCACGCCCACCCACGGGTGGGACGGCCGTGGCGGCACACCCATTGGCACACGCAAACAGTTCTGCACGCCCACCCACTGGTGGGCCGGGCGTGGCAGCACACCCAGAGGCAACCCCAGGCCTTTCTGCACGCCCACCCACGAATGGGCCGGCCGTGGCGGCACACCCAGTGGCACACGCAAACAGTTCTGCACGCCCACCCACGGGTGGGCCGGCCGTGGCGGCACACCCAGAGGCACACGCAAACAGTTCTGCACGCCCACCCACGGGTAGGCCGGCCGTGGCGGCACACCCAGAGGCACACGCAGGCCCTTCTGCACGCCCACCCACGGGTGGGCCGGCCGTGGCGGCACACCCAGAGGCAACCGCAAACCCTTCTGCACGCCCAACCACGGGTGCGCCGGCCGTGGCGGCACACGAGGTGGCACACGCAAACAGTTCTGCACGCCCACCCACGGGTGGGCCGGCCGTGGCGGCACACCCATTGGCACACGCAAACAGTTCTGCACGCCCACCCACGGGTGGGCCGGCCGTGGCAGCACACCCAGAGGCAACCCCAGGCCTTTCTGCACGCCCACCCACGAATGGGCCGGCCGTGGTGGCACACCAGTGGCACCACGCCAAACAGTTCTGCACACCCACCCACGGGTGGGCCGGCCGTGGCGGCACACCCAGAGGCACACGCAAACAGTTCTGCACGCCCACCCACGGGTAGGCCGGCCGTGGCGGCACACCCAGAGGCACACGCAGGCCCTTCTGCACGCCCACCCACGGGTGGGCCGGCCGTGGCGGCACACCCAGAGGCAACCGCAAACCCGTCTGCACGCCCACCCACGGGTGCGCCGGCCTTGGCGGCACACCCAGTGGCACAGACAAACAGTTCTGCACGCCCACCCGCGGGTGGGCCGGCCGTGGCGGCACACCCATTGGCACACGCAAACAGTTCTGCACGCCCACCCACGGGTGGGCCGGCCGTGGCAGCACACCCAGAGGCAAACCCAGGCCTTTCTGCACGCCCACCCACGAATGGGCCGGCCGTGGCGGCACACCCAGAGGCACACGCAAACAGTTCTGCACGCCCACCCACGGGTGGGCCGGCCGTGGCGGCACACCCAGAGGCAAACGGAGGCCCTTCTGCACGCCCACCCACGGGTGGGCCGGCCGTGGCGGCACACCCAGAGGCAACCGCAAACCCTTCTGATCGCCCACCCACGGGTGCGCCGGCCGTGGCGGCACACCCAGTGGCACACGCAAACAGTTCTGCACGCCCACCCACGGGTGGGCCGGCCGTGGCGGCTCACCCATTGGAACACGCAAACAGTTCTGCACGCCCACCCACGGGTGGGCCGGCCGTGGCAGCACACCCAGAGGCAACCCCAGGCCTTTCTGCACGCCCACCCACGAATGGGCCGGCCGTGGCGGCACACCCAGTGGCACACGCAAACAGTTCTGCACGCCCACCGACGGGTGGGCCGGCCGTGGCTGCACACCCATTGGCACACGCAAACAGTTCTGCACGCCCAACCACGGGTGCGCCAGCCGTGGCTGCACACCCAGTGGCACACGCAAACAGTTGTGCACGCTCACCCATGGGTGGGCCTGCCGTGGCGGCACACCCAGAGGCAAACGCAGGCACTTCTGCACGCCCACCCACGGGTGGGCCGGCCGTGGCGGCACACCCAGAGGCAAACGCAGGCCCCTCTGCACTCCCACCCACGGGTGGGCCGGCCGTAGCGGCACACCCAGAGGCACACGCAAACAGTTCTGCACGCCCACCCATGGGTGGCCGGCCGTGGCGGCACACCCAGAGGCAACTGCCGGCCCTTCTGCACGCCCACCCACGGGTGGGCCGGCCGTGGCGGCACACCCAGAGGCAAACGCAGGCCCTTCTGCACGCCCACCCACGGGTAGGCCGGCCGTGGCGGCACACCCAGAGGCACACGCAAACAGTTCTGCACGCCCACCCACGGGTGGGCCGGCCGTGGCGGCACACTGAGAGGCAACCCCAGGCCCTTCTGCACGCCCACCCACGGGTGGGCCGGCCGTAGCGGCACACTCAGAGGCACACGCAAAAAGTTCTACACGCCCACCCACGGGTGGGCCGGCCGTGGCGGCACACCCAGTGGCACACGCAAACACTTCTGCACGCCCACCCACGGGTGGGCCGGCCGTAGCGGCACACCCAGTGGCACATGCAAACAGTTCTGCACGCCCACCCACGGGTGGGCCGGCCGTGGCGGCACACCCAGAGGCAAACGCAGGCACTTCTGCACGCCCACCCACGGGTGGGCCGGTTGTGGCGGCACACCTAGTGGCACACGCAAACAGTTCTGCACGCCCACCCACAGGTGGGCCGGCTGTGGCGGCACAGCCAGTGGCACACGCATACAGTTCTGCACGCCCACCCACGGGTGGGCCGGCCGTGGCGGCACACCTAGTGGCACACGCAAACAGTTCTGCACGCCCACCCACAGGTGGGCCGGCTGTGGCGGCACACCCAGTGGATCACGCATACAGTTCTACACGCCCACCCACGGGTAGGCCGGCCGTGGCGGCACACCCAGAGGCACACGCAGGCCCTTCTGCACGCCCACCTACGGGTGGGCCGGCCGTGGCGGCACACCCAGTGGCACACGCAAACAGTTCTGCACGCCCACCCACGGGTGGGCCGGCCGTGGCGGCACACCCAGAGGCACACGCAAACAGTTCTGCACGCCCACCCACGGGTGGGCCGGCCGTGGCAGCACACCCAGAGGCAACCCCAGGCCTTTCTGCACGCCCACCCACGAATGAGCCGGCCGTGGCGGCACACCCAGAGGCACAGGCAAACAGTTCTGCACGCCCACCCACGGGTGGGCCGGCCGTGGCGGCACATCCAGTGGCACACGCAAACAGTTCTGCACGCCCACCCACGGGTGGGACGGCCGTGGCGGCACACCCATTGGCACACGCAAACAGTTCTGCACGCCCACCCACGGGTGGGCCGGGCGTGGCAGCACACCCAGAGGCACACGCAGGCCCTTCTGCACGCCCACCCACGGGTGGGCCGGCCGTGGCGGCACACCCAGAGGCAACCGCAAACCCTTCTGCACGCCCAACCACGGGTGCGCCGGCCGTGGCGGCACACGCAGTGGCACACGCAAACAGTTCTTACACGGCCACCCACGGGTGGGCCGGCCGTGGCGGCACACCCATTGGCACACGCAAACAGTTCTGCACGCCCACCCACGGGTGGGCCGGCCGTGGCAGCACACCCAGAGGCAACCCCAGGCCTTTCTGCACGCCCACCCACGAATGGGCCGGCCGTGGTGGCACACCCAGTGGCACACGCAAACAGTTCTGCACGCCCACCCACGGGTGGGCCGGCCGTGGCGGCACACCCAGAGGCACACGCAGGCCCTTCTGCACGCCCACCCACGGGTGGGCCGGCCGTGGCGGCACACCCAGAGGCACACCGCAAACCCGTTCTGCACGCCCACCCACGGGTGCGCCCGGCCTTGGCGGCACACCCAGTGGCACAGACAAACAGTTCTGCACGCCCACCCACGGGTGGGGCCGGCCGTGGCGGCACACCCATTGGCACACGCAAACAGTTCTGCACGCCCACCCACGGGTGGGCCGGCCGTGGCAGCACACCCAGAGGCAAACCCAGGCCTTTCTGCACGCCCCACCCACGAATGGGCCGGCCGTGGCGGCACACCCAGAGAGCACCACGCAAACAGTTCTGCACGCCCACCCACGGGTGGGCCGGCCGTGGCGGCACACCCAGAGGCAAACGCAGGCCCTTCTGCACGCCCACCCACGGGTGGGCCGGCCGTGGCGGCACACCCAGAGGCAACCGCAAACCCTTCTGATCGCCCACCCACGGGTGCGCCGGCCGTGGCGGCACACCCAGTGGCACACGCAAACAGTTCTGCACGCCCACCCACGGGTGGGCCGGCCGTGGCGGCACACCCATTGGAACACGCAAACAGTTCTGCACGCCCACCCACGGGTGGGCCGGCCGTCGCAGCACACTCAGAGGCACACGTAAAAAGTTCTGCACGCCCACCCACGGGTGGGCCGGCCGTGGCGGCACACCCAGTGGCACACGCAAACACTTCTGCACGCCCACCCACGGGTGGGCCGGCCGTGGCGGCACACCCAGTGGCACATGCAAACAGTTCTGCACGCCCACTCCACGGGTGGGCCGGCCGTGGCGGCACACCCAGAGGAAAACGCAGGCACTTCTGCACGCCCACCCCACGGGTGGGCCGGCCGTGGCGGCACACCCAGTGGCACACGCAAACAGTTCTGCACGCCCACCCACGGGTGGGCCGGCCGTGGCGGCACAGCCAGTGGCACACGCATGAGCAGTTCTGCACGCCCACCCACGGGTGGGCCGGCCGTGGCGGCACACCCAGTGGCACACGCAAACAGTTCTGCACGCCCACCCACGGGTGGGCCGGCCGTGGCGGCACAACCAGTGGCATCACGCATACAGTTCTGCACGCCCACCCACGGGTAGGCCGGCCGTGGCGGCACACCCAGAGGCACACGCAGGCCCTTCTGCACGCCCACCCACGGGTGGGCCGGCCGTGGCGGCACACCCAGTGGCACACGCAAACAGTTCTGCACGCCCACCCACGGGTGGGCCGGCCGTGGCGGCACACCCAAGAGGCACACGCAAACAGTTCTGCACGCCCACCCACGGGTGGGCCGGCCGTGGCAGCACACCCAGAGAGCAACCCAGGCCTTCTGCACGCCCACCCACGGATGGGCCGGCCGTGGCGGCACACCCAGAGAGCACAGGCAAACAGTTCTGCACGCCCACCCACGGGTGGGCCGGCCGTGGCGGCACACCCAGTGGCACACGCAAACAGTTCTGCACGCCCACCCACGGGTGGGGCCGGCCGTGGCGGCACACCCAGTGGCACACGCAAACAGTTCTGCACGCCCACCCACGGGTGGAGCCGGGCGTGGCAGCACACCAGAGGCACACGCAGGCCCTTCTGCACGCCCACCCACGGGTGGGCCGGCCGTGGCGGCACACCCAGAGGCAACACGCAAACCCTTCTGCACGCCCACCCACGGGTGGCGCCGGCCGTGGCGGCACACCGAGGTGGCACACGCAAACAGTTCTGCACGCCCACCCACGGGTGGGCCGGCCGTGGCGGCACACCCAGTGGCACACGCAAACAGTTCTGCACGCCCACCCACGGGTGGGCCGGCCGTGGCAGCACACCCAGAGGCAACCCCAGGCCTTTCTGCACGCCCACCCACGAGTGGGCCGGCCGTGGTGGCACACCCAGTGGCACACGCAAACAGTTCTGCACGCCCACCCACGGGTGGGCCGGCCGTGGCGGGACACCCAGAGGCACACGCAGGCACTTCTGCACGCCCACCCACGGGTGGGCCGGCCGTGGCGGCACACCCAGAGGCAACCGCAAACCCTTCTGCACGCCCACCCACGGGTGCGCCGGCCGTGGCGGCACACCCAGTGGCACACGACAAACAGTTCTGCACGCCCACCCACGGGTGGGCCGGCCGTGGCGGCACACCCATTGGCACACGCAAACAGTTCTGCACGCCCACCCACGGGTGGGCCGGCCGTGGCAGCACACCCAGAGGCAAACCCAGGCCTTTCTGCACGCCCCACCCACGAATGGGCCGGCCGTGGCGGCACACCCAGAGGCACACGCAAACAGTTCTGCACGCCCACCCACGGGTGGGCCGGCCGTGGCGGCACACCCAGAGGCAACACGCAGGCCCTTCTGCACGCCCACCCACGGGTGGGCCGGCCATCGCAGCACACCCAGAGGCAACACGCAAACCCTTCTGCATCGCCCACTCCACGGGTGCGCCGGCCGTGGCGGCACACCCAGTGGCACACGCAGACAGTTCTGCACGCCCACCCACGGGTGGGCCGGCCGTGGCGGCACACCCATTGGAACACGCAAACGGTTCTGCCGCCCACCCACGGGTGGGCCGGCCGTGGCAGCACACCCAGAGGCAACCGCAGGCCTTTCTGCCACGCCCACCCACGGGTGGGCCGGCCGTGGCGGCACACCCAGTGGCACACGCAAACAGTTCTGCACGCCCACCGACGGGTGGGCCGGCCGTGGCGGCACACCCAGTGGCACACGCAAACAGTTCTGCACGCCCAACCACGGGTGCGCCAGCCGTGGCTGCACACACCAGTGGCACCGCGCGAAACAGTTGTGCACGCTCACCCATGGGTGGGCCTGCCGTGGCGGCACACCCAGAGGCAAACGCAGGCACTTCTGCACGCCCACCCACGGGTGGGCCGGCCGTGGCGGCACACCCAGAGGCAAACGCAGGCCCTTCTGCACGCCCACCCACGGGTAGGCCGGCCGTGGCGGCACACCCAGAGGCACACGCAAACAGTTCTGCACGCCCACCCACGGGTGGGCCGGCCGTGGCGGCACACTGAGAGGCAACCCCAGGCCCTTCTGCACGCCCACCCACGGGTGGGCCGGCCGTAGCGGCACACCCAGAGGCACACGCAAAAAGTTCTGCACGCCCACCCACGGGTGGGCCGGCCGTGGCGGCACACCCAGAGGCAACCGCAAACAGTTCTGCACGCCCACCCACGGGTGGGCCGGCCGTGGCTGCACACCCAGTGGCACACGCAAACAGTTCTGCACGCCCACCCACGGGTGGGCCGGCCTTGGCGGCACACCCAGAGGCAACCGCAGGCCCTTCTGCACGCCCACCCACGGGTGGGCCGGCCGTGGCGGCACACCCAGAGGCTACACGCAAACCCTTCTGCACGCCCACCCTACGGGTGGGCCGGCCGTGGCGGCACACCCAGTGGCACACGCAAACAGTTCTGCACGCCCACCCACGGGTGGGCCGGCCGTGGCGGCACACCCAGAGGCACCACGCATGCCCTTCTGCACGCCCACCCACGGGTGGGCCGGCCGTCGCGGCACACACAGAGGCACACGCAAACAGTTCTGCACGCCCACCCACGGGCGGCCGGCCGTGGCGGCACACCCAGAGGCAATTGCGGCCCTTCTGCACGCCCACCCACGGGTGGGCCGGCCGTGGCGGCACACCCCAGAGGCAACCGCAAACAGTTCTGCACGACCACCCACGGGTAGGCCGGCCGTGGCGGCACACCCAGTGGCACACGCAAACAGTTCTGCACGCCAACCCGAGCGGGTGGGCCGGCCGTGGCGGCACACCCAGAGGCTTCACGCAGGCTCTTCTGCACGCCCACCCACGGGTGGGCCGGGCCGTAGCGGCTACACCCAGTGGCACACGCAAACAGTTCTGCACGCCTACCCACGGGTGGGCCGGCCGTGGCTGCAAACCCAGAGGCAACACGCAGGCTAGTTCTGCACGCCCACCCACGGGTGGGCCGGCCGTGGCGGCACACCCAGAGGCAACACGCAGGCAGTTCTGCACGCCCACCCACGGGTGGGCCGGCCGTGGCGGCACACCCAGAGGCAACCGCAGACACCTTCTGCACGCCCACCCACGGGTGGGCCGGCCGTGGCGGCACACCCAGTGGCACACGCAAAGAGTTCTGCACGCCAACCACGGGTGGGCCGGCTGTGGCGGCACACCCAGTGGCATCACGCAAACAGTTCTGCACGCCCACCCACGGGTGGGCCGGCCGTGGCGGCACACCCAGAGGCAAACGCAGGCCCTTCTGCACGGCCACCCACGGGTGGGCCGGCCGTGGCGGCACACCCAGGGGCAACTGCAGGCCCTTCTGCACGCCCACCCACGGGTGGGCCGGCCGTGGCGGCACACCCAGAGGCACACGCAAACAGTTCTGCAGCCCACCCGCGGGTGAGCCGGCCGTGGCGGCACACCCAGTGGCACACGCAAACAGTTCTGCACGCCCACCCACGGGTGGGCCGGCCGTGGCGGCACACCCAGTGGATCACGCATACAGTTCTGCACGCCCACCCACGGGTGGGCCGGCCGTGGCGGCACATCCAGAGGCAACCGCAGGCCTTTCTGCACGCCCACCCACGAATGGGCCGGCCGTGGCGGCACACCCAGAGGCACACGCAAACAGTTCTGCACGCCCACTCCACGGGTGGGCCGGCCGTGGCGGCACACCCAGAGGCACACGCAAACAGTTCTGCACGCCCACCCACGGGTGGGCCGGCCGTGGCGGCACACCCAGAGGCAACACGCAAACAGTTCTGCACGCCCAACCCACGGGTGGGCCGGCCGTGGCGGCACACCCAGAGGCAACACGCAGGCCCTTCTGCACGCCCACCCACGGGTGGGCCGGCCGTGGCGGCACACCCAGAGGCAAACGCAGGCCGTTCTGCAGCCCACCCACGGGTGGGCCGGCCGTGGAGAGCACACCCAGAGGCAACCGCAAACCCTTCTGCAAAGCCCACCCACGGGTGGGCCGGCCGTGGCGGCACACCCAGAGGCAACCGCAAACAGTTCTGCACGGCCACCCACGGGTGGGGCCGGCCGTGGCGGCACACCCAGTGGCACACGCAAACAGTTCTGCACGCCACCCACGGGTGGGCCGGCCGTGGCGGCACACCCAGAGGCACACGCAGGCCCTTCTGCACGCCACCCACGGGTGGGGCCGGCCGTGGCGGCACACCCAGTGGCACACGCAGAACAGTTCTGCACGCCCACCCACGGGTGGGCCGGCCGTGGCGGCAAACCCAGAGGCAACCGCAGGCCCTTCTGCACGCCCACCCACGGGTGGGCCGGCCGTGGAGGCACACCCCAGAGGCACACCGCAAACCCTTCTGCACTCCCACCCGCGGTTGGGCCGGCCGTGGCGGCACACCCAGAGGCAACCGCAAACAGTTCTGCATGACCACCCACGGGTGGGGCCGGCCGTGGCGGCACACCCAGTGGCACACGCAAACAGTTCTGCACGCCAACCCACGGGTGGGCCGGCCGTGGCGGCACACCCAGAGGCAACCCCAGGCCCTTCTGCACGCCCACCCACGGAATGGGCGGCGTGGCGGCACACCCCAGTGGCCCTGCGCAAACAGTTCTGCACGCCCACCCACGGGTGGGCCGGCCGTAGCGGCACACCCAGAGGCAACACGCAAGCAGTTCTGCACGCCCACCCACGGGTGGGCCGGCCGTGGCGGCACACCCCAGAGGCAACCGCAGGCCCTTCTGCACGCCCCACCCACGGGTGGGCCGGCCGTGGGGGCACACCCAGAGGCAACACGCAAACCGTTCTGCACGCCCACCCACGGTGGGCCGGCCGTGGCGGCACACCCAGTGGCACACGCAAACAGTTCTGCACGCCCACCCACGGGTGGGCCGGCCGTGGCGGCACACCCAGTGGCACACGCAAACAGTTCTGCACGCCCACCCACGGGTGGGCCGGCCGTGGCGGCACACCCAGAGGCAACCCCAGGCCTTTCTGCACGCCCACCCACGGGGTGGGCCGGCCGTGGCGGCACACCCAGTGGCACACGCAAACAGTTCTGCACGCCCACCCCACGAATGGGCCGGCCGTGGCGGCACACCCAGAGGCACACGCAAACAGTTCTGCACGCCCACCCACGGGTGGGCCGGCCGTGGCGGCACACCCAGTGGCACACGCAAACAGTTCTGCACGCCCACCCACGGGTGGGCCGGCCGTGGCGGCACACCCAGTGGCACACGCAAACAGTTCTGCACGCTCACCCACGGGTGGGCCGGCCGTGGCGGCACACCCAGAGGCAACACGCAGGCACTTCTGCACGCCCACCCACGGGTGGGCCGGCCGTGGCGGCACACCCAGAGGCAACCGCAGGCCTCTACTGCACGCCCACCCACGGGTGGGCCGGCCGTGGCGGCACACCCAGAGGCACACGCAAACAGTTCTGCACGCCCACCCATGGGTGGCCGGCCGTGGCGGCACACCCAGAGGCAACTGCCGACCCTTCTGCACGCCCACCCACGGGTGGGCCGGCCGTGGCGGCACACCCAGAGGCAACGCAGACCCTTCTGCACGCCCACCCACGGGTGGGCCGGCCGTGGCGGCACACCCAGAGGCACACGCAAACAGTTCTGCACGCCCACCCACGGGTGGGCCGGCCGTCGCGGCACACTCAGAGGCAACCGCAGGCCCTTCTGCACGCCCACCCACGGGTGGGCCGGCCGTGGCGGCACACCCAGAGGCACACGCAAAAAGTTCTGCACGCCCACCCACGGGTGGGCCGGCCGTGGCGGCACACCCAGTGGCACACGCAAACAGTTCTGCACGCCCCACCCACGGGTGGGCCGGCCGTGGCGGCACACCCAGTGGCACACGCAAACAGTTCTGCACGCCCTCCCGCGGGTGGAGCGGCCGTGGCGGCACACCCCAGAGGCAACACGCAGGCACTTCTGCACGCCCCACCCACGGGTGGGCCGGCCGTGGCGGCACACCCAGTGGCACACGCAAACAGTTCTGCACGCCCACCCACGGGTGGGCCGGCCGTGGCGGCACACCCAGTGGATCACGCAGACAGTTCTGCACGCCCACCCCACGGGTGGGCCGGCCGTGGCGACACATCCAGTGGCACACGCAAACAGTTCTGCCCGTCCACCCACGGGTGGGCCGGCCGTGGCGGCACACCCCAGTGGCACACGCAAACAGTTCTGCACGCCCCACCCACGGGTGGGCCGGCCGTGGCGGCACACCCAGTGGCACACGCATACAGTTCTGCACGCCCACCCACGGGTGGGCCGGCCGTGGCGGCACACCCAGAGGCAACACGCAGGCCCTTCTGCACGCCCACCCACGGGTGGGCCGGCCGTGGCGGCACACCCAGTGGCACACGCAAACAGTTCTGCACGCCCACCCACGGGTGGGCCGGCCGTGGCGGCACACCCAGAGGCACACGCAAACAGTTCTGCACGCCCACTCCACGGGTGGGCCGGCCGTGGCGGCACACCCAGAGGCAACCCCAGAGCCTTTCTGCACGCCCACCCACGGATGGGCCGGCCGTGGCGGCACACCCAGAGGCACAGGCAAACAGTTCTGCACGCCCACCCACGGGTGGGCCGGCCGTGGCGGCACACCCAGTGGCACATGCAAACAGTTCTGCACGCCCACCCACGGGTGGGGCCGGCCGTGGCGGCACACCCAGTGGCACACGCAAACAGTTCTGCACGCCCACCCACGGGTGGGCCGGCCGTGGCGGCACACCCAGAGGCAACACGCAGGCCCTTCTGCACGCCCACCCACGGGTGGGCCGGCCGTGGCGGCACACCCAGAGGCAACCGCAAACCCTTCTGCACGCCCAACCACGGGTGCTGGCCGGCCGTGGCGGCACACCCAGTGGCACACGCAAACAGTTCTGCAGCCCACCCACCCGGGTGGGCGGCCGTGGCGGCACACCCATTGGCACACGCAAACAGTTCTGCACGCCCACCCACGGGTGGGCCGGCCGTGGCGGCACACCCAGAGGCAACCGCAGGCCTTTCTGCACGCCCACCCACGGATGGGCCGGCCGTGGTGGCACACCCAGTGGCACACGCAAACAGTTCTGCACATCCACCCACGGGTGAGCCGGCCGTGGCGGCACACCCAGAAGCACTCGCAAACAGTTCTGCACGACCCACCCACTGGTGGGCCGGCCGTGGCGGCACACCCAGAGGCACACGCAGGCCGTTCTGCACGCCCACCCACGGGTGGGCCGGCCGTGGCGGCACACCCAGAGGCAACCGCAAACCCGTTCTGCACGCCCAACCACGGGTGCGCCGGCCGTGGCGGCACACCCAGTGGCACACGCAAACAGTTCTGCACGCCCACTCCACGGGTGGGCCGGCCGTGGCGGCACACCCATTGGCACGCGCCAAACAGTTCTGCACGCCCACCCACGGGTGGGCCGGCCGTGGCGGCACACCCAGAGGCAACCCGCAGGCCTTTCTGCACGCCCACCCACGGGGTGGGCCGGCCGTGGTGGCACACCCAGTGGCACACGCAAACAGTTCTGCACGCCCACCCCACGGGTGGGCCGGCCGTGGCGGCACACCCAGAGGCACACGCAGGCCCTTCTGCACGCCCACCCACGGGTGGGCCGGCCGTGGCGGCACACCCAGAGGCAACCGCAAACCCGTTCTGCACGCCCACCCCACGGGTGCGCCGGCCGTGGCGGCACACCCAGTGGCACAGCGCAAACAGTTCTGCACGCCCACCCACGGGTGGGCCGGCCGTGGCGGCACACCCATTGGCACACGCAAACAGTTCTGCACGCCCACCCACGGGTGGGCCGGCCGTGGCAGCACACCCCAGAGGCAAACCCAGGCCTTTCTGCACGCCCACCCACGGATGGGCCGGCCGTGGCGGCACACCCAGAGGCACACGCAAACAGTTCTGCACGCCCACCCACGGGTGGGCCGGCCGTGGCGGCACACCCAGAGGCAAACGCGAGCCCTTCTGCACGCCCACCCACGGGTGGGCCGGCCGTCCGGCGGCACACCCAGAGGCAACCGCAAACCCTTCTGCATCGCCCACTCCACGGGTGCGCCGGCCGTGGCGGCACACCCAGTGGCACACGCAAACAGTTCTGCACGCCCACCCACGGGTGGGCGGCCGTCAGCGGCACACCCATTGGAACACGCAAACAGTTCTGCACGCCCACCCACGGGTGGGCCGGCCGTGGCAGCACACCCAGAGGCAACCCCAGGCCTTTCTGCACGCCCACCCACGAATGGGCCGGCCGTGGCGGCACACCCAGTGGCACACGCAAACAGTTCTGCACGCCCACCGACGGGTGGGCCGGCCGTGGCGGCACACCCAGTGGCACACGCAAACAGTTCTGCACGCCCAACCCACGGGTGCGCCGGCCGTGGCTGCACACCCAGTGGCACACGCAAACAGTTCTGCACGCCCACCCCACGGGTGGGCCTGCCGTGGCGGCACACCCAGAGGCAAACGCAGGCACTTCTGCACGCCCACCCACGGGTGGGCCGGCCGTGGCGGCACACCCAGAGGCAACACAGGCCCTCTGCACGCCCACCCACGGGTGGGCCGGCCGTAGCGGCACACCCAGAGGCACACGCAAACAGTTCTGCACGCCCACCCATGGGTTGGCCGGCCGTGGCGGCACACCCAGAGGCAACTGCCGGCCCTTCTGCACGCCCACCCACGGGTGGGCCGGCCGTGGCGGCACACCCAGAGGCAAACGCAGGCCCTTCTGCACGCCCACTCCACGGGTGGGCCGGCCGTAGCGGCACACCCAGAGGCACACGCAAAAAGTTCTGCACGCCCACCCACGGGTGGGCCGGCCGTGGCGGCACACCCAGAGGCAACACGCAAACAGTTCTGCACGCCCACCCACGGGTGGGCCGGCCGTGGCGGCACACCCAGAGGCACACGCAAAGAGTTCTGCACGCCAGCCGCGGGTGAGCCGGCTGTGGCGGCACACCCAGGGGATCACGCGATACAGTTCTGCACGCCCACCCACGGGTGGGCCGGCCGTGGCGACACATCCAGTGGCACACGCAAACAGTTCTGCACGCCCACCCACGGGTGGGCCGGCCGTGGCGGCACACCCAGTGGCACGAGCATACACTTCTGTACCCCCACCCACGGGGTGGAGCGGCCGTGGCGGCACACCCAGTGGCACATGCAAACAGTTCTGCACGCCACCCACGGGTGGGCCGGCCGTGGCGGCACACCCAGAGGCAAACGCAGGCCCTTCTGCACGGCCACCCACGGGTGGGCCGGCCGTAGCGGCACACCCAGGGGCAACTGCAGGCCCTTCTGCACGCCCACCCACGGGTGGGCCGGCCGTGGTGGCACACCCAGTGGATCACGCAAACAGTTCTGCACGCCCACCCACGGGTGGGCCGGCCGTGGCGGCACACCTAGTGGCGCACGCAAACAGTTCTGCACGCCCACCCACAGGTGGGCCGGCTGTGGCAGCACACCCAGTGGATCACGCATACAGTTCTGCGGCCCACCCACGGGTGGGCCGGCCGTGGCGGCACATCCAGTGGCACACGCAAACAGTTCTGCACGCCCACCCACGGGTGGGCCGGCCGTGGCGGCACACCTAGTGGCACACGCAAACAGTTCAGCACGCCTATCCACGTGTGGGCCGGCCGTGGCTGTAAACCCAGAGGCAACCGACGGCTATTCTGCACGCCCACCCACGGGTGGGCTGGCCGTGGCGGCACACACAGTGGCACATGCAAACAGTTCTGCACGCCCACCCACGGGTGGGCCGGCCGTGGCGGCACACCCAGAGGCAAACGCAGGCACTTCTGCACGCCCACCCACGGGTGGGCCGGCCGTGGCGGCACACCAAGAGGCAACCGCAGGCCCTTCTGCACGCCCACCCACGGGTGGGCCGGCCGTGGCGGCACACCCAGAGGCAACCGCAAACTTTTCTGCACGCCCACCCACGGGTAGGCCGGCCGTGGCGGCACACGCAGTGGTACACGCAAAGAGTTCTGCACGCCAGCCACGGGTGAGCCGGCTGTGGCGGCACACCCAGTGGATCACGCATACAGTTCTGCAAGCCCACCCACGGGTGGGCCGGCAGTGGCGGCACACCCAGAGGCAAACGCAGGCCCTTCTGCACGGCCACCCACGGGTGGGCCGGCCGTAGCGGCACACCCAGGGGCAACTGCAGGCCCTTCTGCACGCCCACCCACGGGTGTGCCGGCTGTGGCGGCACACCCAGAGGCACACGCAAACAGTTCTGCACGCCCACCCACGGGTGGGCCGGCCGTGGCGGCACACCTAGTGGCGCACGCAACAGTTCTGCGCGCCCACCCACAGGTGGGGCGGCTGTGGCGGCACACCCAGTGGATCACGCATACAGTTCTGCACGCCCACCCACGGGTGGGCCAGCCGTGGCAGCACATCCAGTGGCAACCCCAGGCCTTTCTGCACGCCCACCCACGAATGGGCCGGCCGTGGCGGCACACCCAGAGGCACACGCAAACAGTTCTGCACGCCCACCCACGGGTGGGCCGGCCGTGGCGGCACACCCATTGGCACACGCAAACAGTTCTGCACGCCCACCCACGGGTGGGCCGGCCGTGGCAGCACACCCAGAGGCAACCCCAGGCCTTTCTGCACGCCCACCCACGAATGGGCCGGCCGTGGCGGCACACCCAGTGGCACACGCAAACAGTTCTGCACGCCAACCCACGGGTGGGCCGGCCGTGGCGGCACACACAGAGCTTCACGCAGGCCCTTCTGCACGCCCACCCACGGGTAGGCCGGCCGTGGCGGCACACCCAGAGGCAAACGCAGGCCCTTCTGCACGCCCACCCACGGGTGGGCCGGCCGTGGAGGCACACCCAGAGGCAACCGCAAACCCTTCTGCACGCCCACCCACGGGTGGGCCGGCCGTGGCGGCACACCCAGAGGCAACCGCAAACAGTTCTGCATGACCACCCACGGGTAGGACGGCCGTGGCGGCACACCCAGTGGCACACGCAAACAGTTCTGCACGCCAACCCACGGGTGGGCCGGCCGTGGCGGCACACACAGAGGCATCACGCAGGCCCTTCTGCACGCCCCACCCACGGGTGGGCCGGCCGTGGCGGCACACCCAGTGGCACACGCAAACAGTTCTGCACGCCACCCACGGGTGGGCCGGCCGTGGCGGCACACCCAGAGGCACACGAAACAGTTCTCCACGCCCACCCACGGGTAGGCCGGCCGTGGCGGCACACCCAGAGGCAAACGCAGGCCCTTCTGCACGCCCACCCACGGGTGGGCCGGCCGTGGAGGCACACCTAGAGGCAACCGCAAACCCTTCTGCACGCCCACCCACGGTTGCGCCGGCCGTGGCGGCACACCCAGTGGCACACGCAAACAGTTCTGCACGCCCACCCACGGGTGGGCCGGCCGTGGCGGCACACCCAGTGGCACACGCAAACAGTTCTGCAGGCCCACCCACGGGTGGGCCGGCCGTGGCAGCACAGCCAGAGGCAACCCCAGGCCTTTCTGCACGCCCACCCACGAATGGGCCGGCCGTGGCGGCACACCCAGTGGCACACGGAAACAGTTCTGCACGCCCACCCACGAATGGGCCGGCCGTGGCGGCACACCCAGTGGCACACGCAAACAGTTCTGCACGCCCACCAACGGGTGGGCCGGCCGTGGCTGCACACCCATTGGCACACGCAAACAGTTCTGCACGCCCAACCACGGGTGCGCCAGCCGTGGCTGCACACCCAGTGGCACACGCAAACAGTTGTGCACGCTCACCCATGGGTGGGCCTGCCGTGGCGGCACACCCAGAGGCAAACGCAGGCACTTCTGCACGCCCACCCACGGGTGGGCCGGCCGTGGCGGCACACCCAGAGGCAACCGCAGGCCCCTCTGCACGCCCACCCACGGGTGGGCCGGCCGTAGCGGCACACCCAGAGGCACACGCAAACAGTTCTGCACGCCCACCCATGGGTGGCCGGCCGTGGCGGCACACCCAGAGGCAACTGCCGGCCCTTCTGCACGCCCACCCACGGGTGGGCCGGCCGTGGCGGCACACCCAGAGGCAAACGCAGGCCCTTCTGCACGCCCACCCACGGGTAGGCCGGCCGTGGCGGCACACCCAGAGGCACACGCAAACAGTTCTGCACGCCCACCCACGGGTGGGCCGGCCGTGGCGGCACACCGAGAGGCAACACGCAGGCCTTCTGCACGCCCACCCACGGGTGGGCCGGCCGTAGCGGCACACTCAGAGGCACACGCAAAAGTTCTACACGCCACCCACGGGTGGGCCGGCCGTGGCGGCACACCCAGTGGCACACGCAAACACTTCTGCACGCCCACCCACGGGTGGGCCGGCCGTGGCGGCACACCCAGTGGCACATGCAAACAGTTCTGCACGCCCACCCACGGGTGGGCCGGCCGTGGCGGCACACCCAGAGGCAAACGCAGGCACTTCTGCACGCCCACCCACGGGTTGGCCGGTTGTGGCGGCACACCCTAGTGGCACTACGCAAAAGTTCTGCACGCCCACCCACGGGTGGGCCGGCTGTGGCGGCACAGCCAGTGGATCACGCATACAGTTCTGCACGCCCCACCCACGGGTGGGCCGGCCGTGGCGGCACACCCAGAGGCAACCGCAAACCCTTCTGCACGCCCAACCACGGGTGGGCCGGCCGTGGCGGCACACCCAGTGGCACACGCAAACAGTTCTGCACGCCCACCCACGGGTGGGCCGGCCGTGGCGGCACACCCAGTGGCACACGCAAACAGTTCTGCACGCCCACCCACGGGTGGGCCGGCCGTGGCGGCACACCCAGAGGCAACACGCAGGCCTTTCTGCACGCCCACCCACGGATGGGCCGGCCGTGGTGGCACACCCAGTAGCACCACGTAAACAGTTCTGCACGTCCACCCACGGGTGGGCCGGCCGTGGCGGCACACCCAGAGGCACACGCAAACAGTTCTGCACGGCCACCCCACGGGTAGGCCGGCCGTGGCGGCACACCCAGAGGCACACGCAGGCCTTTCTGCACGCCCACCCACGGGTGGGCCGGCCGTGGCGGCACACCCAGAGGCAACACGCAAACAGGTTCTGCACGCCCACCCACGGGTGGGCCGGCCGTGGCGGCACATCCAGTGGCACACGCAAACAGTTCTGCACGCCCACCCACGGGTTGGGCCGGCCGTGGCGGCACACCCATTGGCACACGCAAACAGTTCTGCACGCCCACCCACGGGTGGGCCGGCCGTGGGCAGCACACCCAGAGGCAACCCCAGGCCTTTCTGCACGCCCACCCACGAATGGGCCGGCCGTGGTGGCACACCCAGTGGCACACGCAAACAGTTCTGCACACCCACCCACGGGTGGGCCGGCCGTGGCGGCACACCCAGAGGCACACGCA
This sequence comes from Luscinia luscinia, assembly GCA_034336685.1. Taxonomy (NCBI): domain Eukaryota; kingdom Metazoa; phylum Chordata; class Aves; order Passeriformes; family Muscicapidae; genus Luscinia; species Luscinia luscinia. The sequence goes on from JAKWBO010000103.1 coordinate 66,943, forward strand.
GGCCCTTCTGCACGCCCACCCACGGGTGGGCCGGCCGTGGCGGCACACCCAGAGGCAACCGCAAACCCGTCTGCACGCCCACCCACGGGTCGCCCGGCCTTGGCGGCACACCCAGTGGCACAGACAAACAGTTCTGCCACAGCCCACCACGCGGGTGGCCGGCCGTGGCGGCACACCCATTGGCACACGCAAACAGTTCTGCACGCCCACCCACGGGTGGGCCGGCCGTGGCAGCACACCCAGAGGCAAACCCAGGCCTTTCTGCACAGCCCCACCCACGAATGGGCCGGCCGTGGCGGCACACCCAGAGGCACACGCAAACAGTTCTGCACGCCCACCCACGGGTGGGCCGGCCGTGGCGGCACACCCAGAGGCAAACGGAGGCCCTTCTGCACGCCCACCCACGGGTGGGCCGGCCGTGGCGGCACACCCAGAGGCAACCGCAAACCCTTCTCATCGCCCACCCACGGGTGCGCCGGCCGTGGCGGCACACCCAGTGGCACACGCAAACAGTTCTGCACGCCCACCCACGGGTGGGCCGGCCGTGGCGGCACACCCATTGGAACACGCAAACAGTTCTGCACGCCCACCCACGGGTGGGCCGGCCGTGGCAGCACACCCAGAGGCAACCCCAGGCCTTTCTGCACGCCCACCCACGAATGGGCCGGCCGTGGCGGCACACCCAGTGGCACACGCAAACAGTTCTGCACGCCCACCCGACGGGTGGGCCGGCCGTGGCAGCACACCCATTGGCACACGCAAACAGTTCTGCACGCCCAACCCACGGGTCTGCAGCCAGCCGTGGCTGCACACCAATGGCACACGCAAACAGTTGTGCACGCCCACCCACGGGTGGGCCTGCCGTGGCGAAGCACACCCAAGAGGCAAGCGCAGGCACTTCTGCACGCCCACCCACGGGTGGGCCGGCCGTGGCGGCACACCCAGAGGCAACCGCAGGCCCCTCTGCACGCCCACCCACGGGTGGGCCGGCCGTAGCGGCACACCCAGAGGCACACGCAAACAGTTCTGCACGCCCACCCATGGGTGGCCGGCCGTGGCGGCACACCCAGAGGCAACTGCCGGCCCTTCTGCACGCCCACCCACGGGTGGGCCGGCCGTGGCGGCACACCCAGAGGCAAACGCAGGCCCTTCTGCACGCCCACCCACGGGTAGGCCGGCCGTGGCGGCACACCCAGAGGCACACGCAAAAAGTTCTGCACGCCCACCCACGGGTGGGCCGGCCGTGGCGGCACACCCAGAGGCAACCGCAAACAGTTCTGCACGCCCACCCACGGGTGGGCCGGCCGTGGCGGCACACCCAGAGGCACACGCAAAGAGTTCTGCACGCCAGCCACGGGTGAGCCGGCTGTGGCGGCACACCCAGGGGATCACGCATACAGTTCTGCACGCCCACCCACGGGTGGGCCGGCCGTGGCGACACATCCAGTGGCACACGCAAACAGTTCTGCACGCCCACCCACGGGTGGGCCGGCCGTGGCGGCACACCCAGTGGCACAGCATACACTTCTGCACGCCCCACTCCACGGGTGGGCCGGCCGTGGCGGCACACCCAGTGGCACATGCAAACAGTTCTGCACGCCCCACCCACGGGTGGGCCGGCCGTGGCGGCACACCCAGAGGCAAACGCAGGCCCTTCTGCACGGCCACCCACGGGTGGGCCGGCCGTAGCGGCACACCCAGAGGCAACTGCAGGCCCTTCTGCACGCCCACCCACGGGTGGGCCGGCCGTGGTGGCACACCCAGTGGATCACGCAAACAGTTCTGCACGCCCACCCACGGGTGGGCCGGCCGTGGCGGCACACCTAGTGGCGCCCAAACAGTTCTGCACGCCCACCCACAGGTGGGCCGGCCGTGGCAGCACACCCCAGTGGATCACGCATACAGTTCTGCACGCCCACCCACGGGTGGGCCGGCCGTGGCGGCACACATCCAGTGGCACACGCAAACAGTTCTGCACGCCCACTCCACGGGTGGGCCGGCCGTGGCGGCACACCCCAGTGGCACACGCAAACAGTTCAGCACGCCTATCCACGTGTGGGCCGGCCGTGGCTGTAAACCCAGAGGCAACCGACGGCTCTTCTGCACGCCCACCCACGGGTGGGCTGGCCGTGGCGGCACACCCAGTGGCACATGCAAACAGTTCTGCACGCCCACCCACGGGTGGGCCGGCCGTGGCGGCACACCCAGAGGCAAACGCAGGCACTTCTGCACGCCCACCCACGGGTGGGCCGGCCGTGGCGGCACACCAAAGAGGCAACCGCAGGCCCTTCTGCACGCCCACCCACGGGTGGGCCGGCCGTGGCGGCACACCCAGAGGCAACCGCAAACTTTCTGCACGCCCACCCACGGGTGGGCCGGCCGTGGCGGCACACCCAGTGGCACACGCAAAAGAGTTCTGCACGCCAGCCACGGGTGAGCCGGCCGTGGCGGCACACCCAGTGGATCCGCATACAGTTCTGCAAGCCCACCCACGGGTGGGCCGGCCAGTGGCGGCACACCCAGAGGCAAACGCAGGCCCTTCTGCACGGCCACCCACGGGTGGGCCGGCCGTAGCGGCACACCCAGAGGCAACCGCAGGCCCTTCTGCACGCCCACCCACGGGTGTGCCGGCTGTGGCGGCACACCCAGAGGCACACGCAAACAGTTCTGCAGCCCACCACGGGTGGGCCGGCCGTGGCGGCACACCTAGTGGCACACGCAAACAGTTCTGCACGCCCACCCACGGGTGGGCCGGCCGTGGCGGCACACCCAGTGGATCACGCATACAGTTCTGCACGCCCACCCACGGGTGGGCCGGCCGTGGCGGCACACCCAGAGGCAACCCGCAGGCCTTTCTGCACGCCCACCCACGGATGGGCCGGCCGTGGCGGCACACCCAGTGGCACACGCAAACAGTTCTGCACGCCAACCCACGGGTGGGCCGGCCGTGGCGGCACACACAGAGCTTCACGCAGGCCCTTCTGCACGCCCACCCACGGGTAGGCCGGCCGTGGCGGCACACCCAGAGGCAAACGCAGGCCCTTCTGCACGCCCACCCACGGGTGGGCCGGCCGTGGAGGCACACCCAGAGGCAACCGCAAACCCTTCTGCACGCCCACCCACGGGTGGGCCGGCCGTGGCGGCACACCCAGAGGCAACCGCAAACAGTTCTGCATGACCACCCACGGGTGGGGGGCCGGCCAGTGGCGGCACACCCAGTGGCACACGCAAACAGTTCTGCCGCCAACCAGCGGGTGGGCCGGCCGTGGCGGCACACACAGAGCTTCACGCAGGCCCTTCTGCACGCCCACCCACGGGTGGGCCGGCCGTGGCGGCACACCCAGTGGCACACGCAAACAGTTCTGCACGCCCACCCACGGGTGGGCCGGCCGTGGCGGCACACCCAGAGGCACACGAAAACAGTTCTGCACGCCCACCCACGGGTAGGCCGGCCGTGGCGGCACACCCAGAGGCAAACGCGGGCCCTTCTGCACGCCCCACTCCACGGGTGGGCCGGCAGTGGCGGCACACCAGTGGCACACGCAAAACAGTTCTGCACGCCCACTCCACGGTTGGGCCGGCCGTGGCGGCACACCCAGTGGCACACGCAAACAGTTCTGCACGCCCACCCACGGGTGGGCCGGCCGTGGCGGCACACCCAGTGGCACACGCAAACAGTTCTGCAGGCCCACCCACGGGTGGGCCGGCCGTGGCGGCACACCCAGAGGCAACACGCAGGCCTTTCTGCACGGCCACCCACGAATGGGCGGCCGTGGCGGCACACCCAGTGGCACACGCAAACAGTTCTGCACGCCCACCCACGAGTGGGCCGGCCGTGGCGGCACACCCAGTGGCACACGCAAACAGTTCTGCACGCCCACCCACGGGTGGGCCGGCCGTGGCGGCACACCCAGTGGCACACGCAAACAGTTCTGCACGCCCACCCACGGGTGGGCCGGCCGTGGCTGCACACCCAGTGGCACACGCAAACAGTTCTGCACGCCCACCCATGGGTGGGCCTGCCGTGGCGGCACACCCAGAGGCAAACGCAGGCACTTCTGCACGCCCACCCACGGGTGGGCCGGCCGTGGCGGCACACCCAGAGGCAACCGCAGGCCCTTCTGCACGCCCACCCACGGGTGGGCCGGCCGTGGCGGCACACCCAGAGGCACACGCAAACAGTTCTGCACGCCCACCCATGGGTGGCCGGCCGTGGCGGCACACCCAGAGGCAACTGCCGGCCCTTCTGCACGCCCACCCACGGGTGGGCCGGCCGTGGCGGCACACCCAGAGGCAAACGCAGGCCCTTCTGCACGCCCACCCACGGGTAGGCCGGCCGTGGCGGCACACCCAGAGGCACACGCAAACAGTTCTGCACGCCCACCCACGGGTGGGCCGGCCGTGGCGGCACACCCAGAGGCAACCGCAGGCCCTTCTGCACGCCCACCCACGGGTGGGCCGGCCGTAGCGGCACACCCAGAGGCACACGCAAACAGTTCTGCACGCCCACCCACGGGTGGGCCGGCCGTGGCGGCACACCCAGTGGCACACGCAAACACTTCTGCACGCCCACCCACGGGTGGGCCGGCCGTGGCGGCACACCCAGTGGCACATGCAAACAGTTCTGCACGCCCACCCACGGGTGGGCCGGCCGTGGCGGCACACCCAGAGGCAAACGCAGGCACTTCTGCACGCCCACCCACGGGTGGGCCGGCCGTGGCGGCACACCTAGTGGCACACGCAAACAGTTCTGCACGCCCACCCACAGGTGGGCCGGCCGTGGCGGCACACCCAGTGGCATCACGCAAACAGTTCTGCACGCCCACCCACGGGTGGGCCGGCCGTGGCGGCACATCCAGTGGCACACGCAAACAGTTCTGCACGCCCACCCACGGGTGGGCCGGCCGTGGCGGCACACCCAGTGGCACACGCAAACAGTTCTGCACGCCCACCCACGGGTGGGCCGGCCGTGGTGGCACACCCAGTGGCATCACGCAAACAGTTCTGCACGCCCACCCACGGGTAGGCCGGCCGTGGCGGCACACCCAGAGGCAACACGCAGGCCCTTCTGCACGCCCACCCACGGGTGGGCCGGCCGTGGCGGCACACCCAGTGGCACACGCAAACAGTTCTGCACGCCCACCCACGGGTGGGCCGGCCGTGGCGGCACACCCAGAGGCACACGCAAACAGTTCTGCACGCCCACCCACGGGTGGGCCGGCCGTGGCAGCACACCCAGAGGCAACCGCAGGCCTTTCTGCACGCCCACCCACGGATGGGCCGGCCGTGGCGGCACACCCAGAGGCACACGGCAAACAGTTCTGCACGCCCACCCACGGGTGGGCCGGCCGTGGCGGCACATCCAGTGGCACACGCAAACAGTTCTGCACGCCCACCCACGGGTGGGGCCGGCCGTGGCGGCACACCCAGTGGCACACGCAAACAGTTCTGCACGCCCACCCACGGGTGGGCCGGCCGTGGCAGCACACCCAGAGGCAACCCCAGGCCTTTCTGCACGCCCACCCACGGATGGGCCGGCCGTGGCGGCACACCCAGTGGCACACGCAAAACAGTTCTGCACGTCCACTCCACGGGTGGGCCGGGCCGTGGCGGCACACCCAGAGGCACCACGCCCAAACCAGTTCTGCACGCCCACCCACGGGTAGGCCGGCCGTGGCGGCACACCCAGAGGCACACGCAGGCCCTTCTGCACGCCCACCCACGGGTGGGCCGGCCGTGGCGGCACACCCAGAGGCAACCGCAAACCCGTTCTGCACGCCCACCCACGGGTGCGCCGGCCGTGGCGGCACACCCAGTGGCAACACGACACACAGTTCTGCACGCCCACCCACGGGTGGGCCGGCCGTGGCGGCACACCCAGTGGCACACGCAAACAGTTCTGCACGCCCACCCACGGGTGGGCCGGCCGTCGCAGCACACCCAGAGGCAAACCCAGGCCTTTCTGCACGCCCACCCACGGATGGGCCGGCCGTGGCGGCACACCCAGAGGCACACGCAAACAGTTCTGCACGCCCACCCACGGGTGGGCCGGCCGTGGCGCACACCCAGAGGCAACGGAGGCCCTTCTGCACGCCCACCCACGGGTGGGCCGGCCGTGGCGGCACACCCAGAGGCAACACGCAAACAGCTCTCATCGCCCACTCCACGGGTGCGCCGGCCGTGGCGGCACACCCAGTGGCACACGCAAACAGTTCTGCACGCCCACTCCACGGGTGGGCCGGCCGTGGCGGCACACCCAGTGGAACACGCAAACAGTTCTGCACGCCCACCCACGGGTGGGCCGGCCGTGGCGGCACACCCAGAGGCAACACGCAAACCGTTCTGCACGCCCACCCACGGGTGGGCCGGCCGTGGCGGCACACCCAGTGGCACACGCAGAACAGTTCTGCACGCCCACCCCACGGGTGGGCCGGCCGTGGCGGCACACCCAGTGGCAACACGCAAACAGTTCTGCACGCCCACCCACGGGTGGGCCAGCCGTGGCGTGCACACCCAGTGGCACACGCAAACAGTTCTGCACGCCCACCCACGGGTGGGCCGGCCGTGGCGGCACACCCAGTGGCACACGCAGACAGCTTCTGCACGCCCACCCACGGGTGGGCCGGCCGTGGCGGCACACCCAGAGGCAACACGCAGGCCCTTCTGCACGCCCACCCCACGGGTGGGCCGGCCGTGGCGGCACACCCAGAGGCACACGCAAACAGTTCTGCACGCCCACCCACGGTGGGCCGGCCGTGGCGGCACACCCAGAGGCAACGCAAACAGTTCTGCACGCCCACCCACGGGTGGGCCGGCCGTGGCTGCACACCCAGAGGCACACGCAAACAGTTCTGCACGCCCACCCACGGGTGGGCCGGCCGTGGCGGCACACCCAGAGGCAACCGCAGGCCCTTTCTGCACGCCCACCCACGGGTGGCCGGCCGTGGCGGCACACCCAGAGGCACACCGCAAACCCTTCTGCACGCCCACCCACGGGTGGGCCGGCCGTGGCGGCACACCCAGAGGCACACGCAAACAGTTCTGCACGCCCCACCCACGGGTGGGCCGGCCGTGGCGGCACACCCAGAGGCAACTGCAGGCCCTTCTGCACGCTCACCCACGGGTGGGCCGGCCGGGCGGCACACCCAGAGGCACACGCAGGCACTTCTGCACGCCCACCCACGGGTGGGCCGGCCGTGGCGGCACACCCAGAGGCACACGCAAACAGTTCTGCACGCCCACCCACGGTGGGCCGGCCGTGGCGGCACACCCAGAGGCAACCGCAGGCCCTTCTGCACGCCCACTCCACGGGTGGGCCGGCCGTGGCGGCACACCCAGAGGCACACGCAAACAGTTCTGCACGCCCACCCACGGGTGGGCCGGCCGTGCGGCACACCCAGTGGCACACGCAAACACTTCTGCACGCCCACCCACGGGTGGGCCGGCCGTGGCGGCACACCCAGTGGCACATGCAACAGTTCTGCACGCCCACCCACGGGTGGGCCGGCCGTGGCGGCACACCCAGAGGCACACGCAGGCATCTTCTGCACGCCACCCACGGGTGGGCCGGCCGTGGCGGCACACCCAGTGGCACACGCAAACAGTTCTGCACGCCCACCCACGGGTGGGCCGGCCGTGGCGGCACACCCAGTGGCACACGCAAACAGTTCTGCACGCCCACCCACGGTGGGCCGGCCGTGGCAGCACACCCAGAGGCAACCCCAGGCCTTTCTGCACGCCCACCCACGGGTGGGCCGGCCGTGGCGGCACACCCAGTGGCACACGCAAACAGTTCTGCACGCCCACCCACGGGTGGGCCGGCCGTGGCGGCACACTCAGAGGCAAACGCAGGCCCTTCTGCACGCCCACCCACGGGTGGGCCGGCCGTGGCGGCACACCCAGAGGCACACGCAGGCCCTTCTGCACGCCCACCCACGGGTGGGCCGGCCGTGGCGGCACACACAGAGGCATCACGCAGGCCCTTCTGCACGCCCACCCACGGGTGGGCCGGCCGTGGCGGCACACCCAGTGGCACACGCAAACAGTTCTGCACGCCCACCCACGGGTGGGCCGGCCGTGGCGGCACACCCAGAGGCAAACGCAGGCCCTTCTGCACGCCCACCCACGGGTGGGCCGGCCGTGGCGGCACACCCAGAGGCAACCGCAGACCCTTCTGCACGCCCACCCACGGGTGGGCCGGCCGTGGCGGCACACCCAGAGGCAACACGCAAACAGTTCTGCACGCTCACCCACGGGTGGGCCGGGCCGTGGCGGCACACCCAGTGGCACACGCAAACAGTTCTGCACGCCCACCCACGGGTGGGCCGGCCGTGGCAGCACACCCAGAGGCAACCGCCAGGCCTTTCTGCACGCCCACTCCACGGGTGGGCCGGCCGTGGCGGCACACCCAGTGGCACACGCAAACAGTTCTGCACGCCCACCCACGGGTGGGCCGGCCGTGGCGGCACACCCAGAGGCACACGCAGAACAGTTCTGCACGCCCACCCACGGGTGGGCCGGCCGTGGCGGCACACCCAGAGGCACACGCAAGCTCCTTCTGCACGCCCACCCACGGGTGGGCCGGCCGTGGCGGCACACCCAGAGGCAACACGCAAACCCTTCTGCACGCCCACCCACGGGTGGGCCGGCCGTGGCGGCACACCCAGTGGCACACGCAAACACGTTCTGCACGCCCACCCACGGGTGGGCCGGCCGTGGCGGCACACCCAGAGGCACACCGCAAGCCGTTCTGCACGCCCACCCACGGATGGGCCGGCCGTGGCGGCACACCCAGTGGCACACGCAAACAGTTCTGCACGCCCACCCACGGGTGGGCCGGCCGTGGCGGCACACCCAGAGGCACACGCAAACAGTTCTGCACGCCCACCCACGGGTGGGCCGGCCGTGGCGGCACACCCAGTGGCACACGCAAACAGTTCTGCACGCCCACCCACGGGTGGGCCGGCCGTGGCGGCACACCCAGAGGCAAACGCAGGCACTTCTGCACGCCCACCCACGGGTGGGCCGGCCGTGGCGGCACACCCAGAGGCAACACGCAGGCACCTTCTGCACGCCCACCCACGGGTGGGCCGGCCGTGGCGGCACACCCAGAGGCACACGCAAACAGTTCTGCACGCCCACCCACGGGTGGGCCGGCCGTGGCGGCACACCCAGAGGCAACACGCAAACCCTTTCTGCACGCCCACCCACGGGTGGGCCGGCCGTGGCGGCACACCCAGAGGCAACACGCAGGCCCTTCTGCACGCCCACCCACGGGTGGGCCGGCCGTGGCGGCACACCCAGAGGCACACGCAACAGTTCTGCACGCCACCCACGGGTGGGCCGGCCGTGGCGGCACACCCAGAGGCACACCGCAAACAGTTCTGCACGCCCACTCCACGGGTGGGCCGGCCGTGGCGGCACACCCAGAGGCAACACGCAAAGCAGTTCTGCACGCCCACCCACGGGTGGGCCGGCTGTGGCGGCACACCCAGGGGATCACGCATACAGTTCTGCACGCCCACCCACGGGTGGGCCGGCCGTGGCGGCACATCCAGTGGCACACGCAAACAGTTCTGCACGCCCACCCACGGGTGGGCCGGCCGTGGCGGCACACCCAGTGGCACACGCAAACACTTCTGTACGCCCACTCCACGGGTGGGTCGGCCGTGGCGGCACACCCAGTGGCACACGCAAACAGTTCTGCACGCCCACCCACGGGTGGGCCGGCCGTGGCGGCACACCCAGAGGCAACACGCAGGCCCTTCTGCACGCCCACCCACGGGTGGGCCGGCCGTGGCGGCACACCCAGAGGCAACCGCAGGCCTTCTGCACGCCCACCCACGGGTGGGCCGGCCGTGGCGGCACACCCAGTGGCACACGCAAACAGTTCTGCACGCCCACCCACGGGTGGGCCGGCCGTGGCGGCACACCCAGAGGCAACACGCAGACAGTTCTGCACGCCCACCCACAGGTGGGCCGGCCGTGGCAGCACACCCAGTGGCATCACGCAAACAGCTTCTGCACGCCCACCCACGGGTGGGCCGGCCGTGGCGGCACACATCCAGTGGCACACGCAAACAGTTCTGCACGCCCACCCACGGGTGGGCCGGCCGTGGCGGCACACCCAGTGGCACACGCAAACAGTTCTGCACGCCTACCCACGGGTGGGCCGGCCGTGGCGGCACACCCAGAGGCAACACGCAGACAGTTCTGCACGCCCACCCACGGGTGGGCTGCCGTGGCGGCACACCCAGAGGCACACGCAAACAGTTCTGCACGCCACCCACGGGTGGGCCGGCCGTGGCGGCACACCCAGAGGCACACGCAAACAGTTCTGCACGCCCACCCACGGGTGGGCCGGCCGTGGCGGCACACCCAGTGGCACACGCAAACAGTTCTGCACGCCCACCCACGGGTGAGCCGGCCGTGGCGGCACACCCAGAGGCAACCGCAGAGCCCTTCTGCACGCCCACTCCACGGGTGGGCCGGCCGTGGCGGCACACCCAGAGGCAACACGCAGGCCTTTCTGCACGCCCACCCACGGGTGGGCCGGCCGTGGCGGCACACCCAGTGGCAACACGCAAACAGTTCTGCACGCCACCCACGGGTGGGCCGGCCGTGGCGGCACACCCAGTGGCACACGCAAACAGTTCTGCACGCCCACCCACGGGTGGGCCGGCCGTGGCGGCACACCCAGAGGCAACCGCAGGCCCTTCTGCACGCCCACCCACGGGTGGGCCGGCCGTGGCGGCACACCCAGAGGCAACACGCAAACCCTTCTGCACGCCCACCCACGGGTGGGCCGGCCGTGGCGGCACACCCAGTGGCACACGCAAACAGTTCTGCACGCCCACCCACGGGTGGGCCGGCCGTGGCGGCACATCCAGTGGCACACGCAAACAGTTCTGCACGCCCACCCACGGGTGGGCCGGCCGTGGCGGCACACCCAGAGGCAACCGCAGGCCCTTCTGCACGCCCACTCCACGGGTGGGCCGGCCGTGGCGGCACACCCAGAGGCAACCGCAAACAGTTCTGCACGCCCACCCACGAGTGGCCGGCCGTGGCTGCACACCCAGAGGCGACACGCAACGGCTATTCTGCACGCCCACTCCACGGGTGGGCCGGCCGTGGCGGCACACCCAGAGGCTCAACGCAGGCCCTTCTGCACGCCCACCCACGGGTGGGCCGGCCGTGGCGGCACACCCAGAGGCACACGCAAACAGTTCTGCACGCCCACCCACAGGTGGGCCGGCCGTGGCGGCACAGCCAGTGGCATCACGCAAACAGTTCTGCACGCCCACCCACGGGTGGGCCGGCCGAGGCAGCACACCCAGAGGCAACCCCAGGCCGTTCTGCACGCCCACTCCACGAATGGGCCGGCCGTGGCGGCACACCCAGTGGCACACGCAAACAGTTCTGCACGCCACTCCACGGGTGGGCCGGCCGTGGCGGCACACCCAGAGGCACACGCAAACAGTTCTGCACGCCCACCCACGGGTAGGCCGGCCGTGGCGGCACACCCAGAGGCACACGCAGGCTCTTCTGCACGCCCACCCACGGGTGGGCCGGCCGTGGCGGCACACCCAGAGGCAACCGCAAACCCTTCTGCACGCCCACTCCACGGGTGGGCCGGCCGTGGCGGCACACCCAGTGGCACACGCAAACAGTTCTGCACGCCCACCCACGGATGGGCCGGCCGTGGCAGCACACCCAGAGGCAACCCAAGCCTTCTGCACGCCCACCCACGAGTGGGCCGGGCCGTGGCGGCACACCCAGTGGCACACGCAAACAGTTCTGCACGCCCACCCACGGGTGGGCCGGCCGTGGCGGCACACCCAGAGGCACACGCAGGCCCTTCTGCACGCCCACCCACGGGTGGGCCGGCCGTGGCGGCACACCCAGAGGCAACCGCAAACCCTTCTGCACGCCCACCCACGGGTGGGCCGGCCGTGGCGGCACACCCAGAGGCAAACCGCAGGCCCTTCTGCACGCCCACCCACGGGTGGGCCGGCCGTAGCGGCACACCCAGAGGCACACGCAAACCCTTCTGCACGCCCACCCACGGGTGGGCCGGCCGTGGGCGGCACACCCAGAGGCACACAGCAGGCCCTTCTGCACGCCCACCCACGGGTGGGCCGGCCGTGGCGGCACACCCAGAGGCAACGGCAAACCCTTCTGCACGCCCACCCACGGGTGGGCCGGCCGTGGCGGCACACCCAGTGGCACACGCAAACAGTTCTGCACGCCCACCCACGGGTGGGCCGGTCGTGGCGGCACACCCAGTGGCACACGCAAACAGTTCTGCACGCCCACCCACGGGTGGGCCGGCCGTGGCGGCACACCCAGAGGCAACCGCGAGGCCCTTCTGCACGCCCACCCACGGGTGGGCCGGCCGTGGCGGCACACCCAGAGGCACACCGCAAACCCTTCTGCACGCCCACCCACGGGTGGGCCGGCCGTGGCGGCACACCCAGTGGCACACGCAAACAGTTCTGCACGCCCACCCACGGGTGGGCCGGCCGTGGCGGCACACCCAGTGGCACACGCGAACAGTTCTGCACGCCCACCCACGGGTGGCCGGCCGTGGCGGGCACACCCAGAGGCAAACGCAGGCCCTTCTGCACGCCCACCCACGGGTGGGCCGGCCGTGGCGGCACACCCAGAGGCAACCGCAAACCTTTCTGCACGCCCACCCACGGGTGGGCCGGCCGTGGCGGCACACCCAGTGGCACACGCAAAGAGCTCTGCGCGCCAGCCACGGGTGAGCCGGCTGTGGCGGCACACCCAGAGGCAACAGCAGGCTTTTCTGCACGCCCACCCACGGGTGGGCCGGCCGTGGCGGCACACCCAGTGGCACACGCAAAGAGTTCTGCACGCCAGCCACGGGTGGGCCGGCTGCATGCACACCCAGAGGCAACAGCAGGCCCTTCTGCACGCTCACTCCACGGGTGGTGCCGGCCGTGGCGGCACACCCAGAGGCAACGGCAAACCCTTCTGCACGCCCACCCACGGGTGGGCCGGCCGTGGCGGCACACCCAGAGGCAACACGCAGGCACTTCTGCACGCCCACCCACGGGTGGGCCGGCCGTGGCGGCACAGCCAGAGGCAAACGGCAAACCCTTCTGCACGCCCACCCACGGGTGGGCCGGCCGTGGCTGCACACCCAGTGGCACACGCAAACAGTTCTGCACGCCCACCCACGGGTGGGCCGGCCGTGGCGGCACACCCAGTGGCACACGCAAACAGTTCTGCACGCCCACCCACGGGTGGGCCGGCCGTGGCGGCACACCCAGAGGCAACCGCAGGTCCTTCTGCACGCCCACCCACGGGTGGGCCGGCCGTGGCGGCACACCCAGAGGCAAACGCAAACCCTTCTGCACGCCCACCCACGGGTGGGCCGGGCCGTGGCGGCACACCCAGTGGCACACGCAAACAGTTCTGCACGCCACCCACGGGTGAGCCGGCCGTGGCGGCACACCCAGTGGCATCACGCAAACAGTTCTGCACGCCCACCCACGGGTGGGCCGGCCGTGGCGGCACACCCAGAGGCAACCGCAGGCCCTTCTGCACGCCCACCCACGGGTGGGCCGGCCGTGGCGGCACACCCAGAGGCAACCGCAAACCCTTCTGCACGCCCACTCCACGGGTGGGCCGGCCGTGGCGGCACACCCAGAGGCACACGCAAACAGTTCTGCACGCCCACCCACAGGTGGGCCGGCCGTGGCGGCACACCCAGTGGCATCACGCATACAGTTCTGCACGCCCACTCCACGGGTGGGCCGGCCGTGGCGGCACACCCAGAGGCACAACGCAGGCCCTTCTGCACGCCCACCCACGGGTGGGCCGGCCGTGGCGGCACACCCAGAGGCACACGCAAACAGTTCTGCACGCCCACCCACAGGTGGGCCGGCCGTGGCGGCACAGCCAGTGGCATCACGCATACAGTTCTGCACGCCCACCCACGGGTGGGCCGGCCGTGGCGGCACATCCAGTGGCACACGCAAACAGTTCTGCACGCCCACCCACGGGTGGGCCGGCCGTGGCGGCACACCCAGTGGCACACGCAAACAGTTCTGCACGCCCACCCACAGGTGGGCCGGCCGTGGCGGCACACCCAGTGGCACACGCAAACAGTTCTGCACGCCCACCCACGGGTGGGCCGGCCGTGGCGGCACACCCAGTGGCACACGCAAACAGTTCTGCACGCCCACCCACGGGTGGGCCGGCCGTGGCAGCACACCCAGAGGCAACCGCAGGCCTTTCTGCACGCCCACCCACGAGTGGGCCGGCCGTGGCGGCACACCCAGTGGCACACGCAAACAGTTCTGCACGCTCACCCACGGGTGGGCCGGCCGTGGCGGCACACCCAGAGGCACACCGCAGACAGTTCTGCACGCCCACCCACGGGTGGGCCGGCCGTGGCGGCACACCCAGAGGCAACCGCAGGCCTTTCTGCACGCCCACCACGAGTGGGGCCGGCCGTGGCGGCACACCCAGTGGCACACGCAAACAGTTCTGCACGCCCCACCCACGGGTGGGCCGGCCGTGGCGGCACACCCCAGTGGCACACGCAAACAGTTCTGCACGCCCCACCCACGGGTGGGCCGGCCGTGGCGGCACACCCAGAGGCAACACGCAGGCCCTTCTGCACGCCCACCCACGGGTGGGCCGGCCGTGGCGGCACACCCAGAGGCAACACGCAGGCCCTTCTGCACGCCCACCCACGGGTGGGGCCGGCCGTGGCGGCACACCCAGAGGCACACGCAAACACTTCTGCACGCCCACCCACGGGTGGGCCGGCCGTGGCTGCACACCCAGTGGCACACGCAAACAGTTCTGCACGCCCACTCCACGGGTGGGCCGGCCGTGGCGGCACACCCAGTGGCACACGCAAACAGTTCTGCACGCCCACCCACGGGTGGGCCGGCCGTGGCGGCACACCCAGAGGCAACACGCAGGCACTTCTGCACGCCCACCCACGGGGTGGGGCCGGCCGTGGCGGCACACCCCAGAGGCAACACGCAGAGCACTTCTGCACGCCCACCCACGGGTGGGCCGGCCGTGGCGGCACACCCAGTGGCACACCGCAAACAGTTCTGCACGCCCACCCACGGGTGGGCCGGCCGTGGCGGCACACCCAGTGGCACACGCAAACAGTTCTGCACGCCCACCCACGGGTGGGCCGGCCGTGGCGGCACACCCAGTGGCACACGCAAACACTTCTGCACGCCCACCCACGGGTGGGCCGGCCGTGGCGGCACACCCAGTGGCACACGCAAAACACTTCTGCACGCCCACCCACGGGTGGGCCGGCCGTGGCGGCACACCCAGTGGCACACGCAAACAGTTCTGCACGCCCACCCACGGGTGGGCCGGTCGTGGCGGCACACCCAGAGGCAACACGCAGGCCCTTCTGCACGCCCACCCACGGGTGGGCCGGCCGTGGCGGCACACCCCAGAGGCAACCGCAAGCCTTTCTGCACGCCCACCCACGGGTGGGCCGGCCGTGGCGGCACACCCAGTGGCACACGCAAACAGTTCTGCACGCCCACCCACGGGGTGGGCCGGCCGTGGCGGCACACCCAGTGGCAACACGCAGACACTTCTGCACGCCCACCCACGGGTGGGGCCGGCCGTGGCGGCACACCCAGTGGCACACGCAAACACTTCTGCACGCCCACTCCACGGGTGGGCCGGCCGTGGCGGCACACCCAGTGGCACACGCAAACAGTTCTGCACGCCCACCCACGGGTGGGCCGGCCGTGGCGGCACACCCAGAGGCAAACCGCAGGCCTTTCTGCACGCCCACCCACGGGTGGGCCGGCCGTGGCGGCACACCCAGAGGCACACGCAGAACAGTTCTGCACGCCCACCCACGGGTGGGCCGGCCGTGGCGGCACACCCAGAGGCACACGCAAACAGTTCTGCACGCCCACCCACGGGTGGGCCGGCCGTGGGCGGCACACCCCAGAGGCAACACGCAGACCCTTCTGCACGCCCACCCACGGGTGGGCCGGCCGTGGCGGCACACCCAGAGGCAACACGCAAACAGTTTCTGCACGCCCCACTCCACGGGTGGGGCCGGCCGTGGCGGCACACCCCAGTGGCACACGCAAACAGTTCTGCACGCCCACTCCACGGGTGGGCCGGCCGTGGCGGCACACCCAGAGGCATCACGCAGACCTTTCTGCACGCCCACTCCACGGTGGGCCGGCCGTGGCGGCACACCCAGAGGCAACACGCAAACACTTCTGCACGCCCACCCACGGGTGGGCCGGCCGTGGCGGCACACCCAGAGGCAACACGCAAACTCTTCTGCACGCCCACCCACGGGTGGGCCGGCCGTGGCGGCACACCCAGAGGCAACCGCAAACCGTTCTGCACGCCCACCCACGGGGTGGGCCGGCCGTGGCGGCACACCCAGTGGCACACGCAAACAGTTCTGCACGCCACCCACGGGTGGGCCGGCCGCGGCGGCACACCCAGAGGCAACCGCAGACGCTTCTGCACGCCCACCCACGGGTGGGCCGGCCGTGGCGGCACACCCAGAGGCAACCGCAAACTCTTCTGCACGCCCACCCACGGGTAGGCCGGCCGGCGGCACACCCAGAGGCACACGCAAACAGTTCTGCACGCCCACCCACGGGTGGGCCGGTCGTGGCGGCACACCCAGTGGCAACACGCAAACAGTTCTGCACGCCCACCCACGGGTGGGCCGGCCGTGGCGGCACACCCAGAGGCAACACGCAGACCCTTCTGCACGCCCACCCACGGGTGGGCCGGCCGTGGCGGCACACCCAGAGGCAACACGCAACAGTTCTGCACGCCCACCCACGGGTGGGCCGGCCGTGGCGGCACACCCAGTGGCACACGCAAACAGTTCTGCACGCCCACCCACGGTGGGCCGGCCGTGGCGGCACACCCAGAGGCAACACGCAGAGCCCTTCTGCACGCCCACCCACGGGTGGGCCGGCCGTGGCGGCACACCCCAGAGGCAACACGCAAACTCTTCTGCACGCCCACCCACGGGTGGACCGGCCGTGGCGGCACACCCAGTGGCACACGCAAACAGTTCTGCACGCCCACTCCACGGGTGGGCCGGCCGTGGCGGCACACCCAGTGGCACACGCAAACAGTTCTGCACGCCCACCCACGGGTGGGCCGGCCGTGGCGGCACACCCCAGAGGCACACGCAGACCCTTCTGCACGCCCACCCACGGGTGGGCCGGCCGTGGCGGCACACCCAGTGGCACACGCAAACAGTTCTGCACGCCTACCCACGGGTGGGCCGGCCGTGGCGGCACACCCAGAGGCACACGCAGGCTCTTCTGCACGCCACGCCACGCGTGGGCCGGCCGTGGCGGCACACCCAGAGGCAACCGCAGACACTTTCTGCACGCCCCACCCACGGGTGGGCCGGCCGTGGCGGCACACCCAGAGGCAACCGCAAGCCCTTCTGCACGCCCCACCCACGGGTGGCCGGCCGTGGCGGCACACCGTGGCACATGAAAACAGTTCTGCACGCCACCACGGGGGCGCCGTGGCGGCACACCCAGAGGCAAACCAAGCTCTTCTGCACGCCCACCCACGGGTGGGCCGGCCGTGGCGGCACACCCCAGTGGCAACACGCAAACAGTTCTGCACGCCCACCCACGGTGGGCCGGCCGTGGCGGCACACCCAGTGGCACACGCAAACAGTTCTGCACGCCCACCCACGGGTGGGCCGGCCGTGGCGGGACACCCAGAGGCAACCACAAACCCTTCTGCACGCCCACCCACGGTGGGCCAGCCGTGGCGGCACACCCAGTGGCACACGCGAAACAGTTCTGCACGCCCACCCACGGGTGGGCCGGCCGTGGCGGCACACCCAGATGGCACACGCAAAACTAGCTTCTGCACGCCCACTCCACGGGTGGGCCGGCCGTGGCGGCACACCCAGAGGCACACGCAGGCACCGTTCTGCACGCCCACCCACGGGTGGGCCGGCCGTGGCGGCACACCCAGAGGCACACGCAAACACTTCTGCACGCCCACCCACGGGTGGGCCGCCGTGGCGGCACACCCAGTGGCACACGCAAACAGTTCTGCACGCCCACCCACGGGTGGGCCGGCCGTGGCGGCACACCCAGAGGCAAACGCTAGGCACTTCTGCACGCCCACTCCACGAGTGGGCCGGCCGTGGCGGCACACCCAGAGGCAACACGCAGGCCCTTCTGCACGCCACCCACGGGTGGGCCGGCCGTGGCGGCACACCCAGAGGCAACACGCAAACAGTTCTGCACGCCCACCCACGGGTGGGCCGGCCGTGGCGGCACACCCAGAGGCACACCGCAGGCCCTTCTGCACGCCCACCCACGGGTGGGGCCGGCCGTGGCGGCACACCCAGAGGCACACGCAAACACTTCTGCACGCCCACTCCACGGGTGGGCCGGCCGTGGCGGCACACCCAGAGGCACACGCAAACAGTTCTGCACGCCCACCCACGGGTGGGCCGGGCCGTAGTGGCACACCCAGAGGCACACGCAGGCCCTTCTGCACGCTCACCCACGGGTGGGCCGGCCGTGGCGGCACACCCAGAGGCAACTGCAGGCCTTCTGCACGCCCACCCACGGGTGGGCCGGCCGTGGTGGCACACCCAGAGGCACACGCAAACAGTTCTGCACGCCTCACCCACGGGTGGGCCGGCCGTGGCGGCACACCCAGTGGCACACGCAAACAGTTCTGCACGCCCACCCACGGGTGGGCCGGCCGTGGCGGCACACCCAGTGGCACACGCAGACAGTTCTGCACGCCCACCCACGGGTGGGCCGGGCCGTGGCGGCACATCCAGAGGCACACGCAAACAGTTCTGCACGCCCACCCACGGGTGGGCCGGCCGTGGCGGCACACCCAGTGGCACACGCAAACAGTTCTGCACGCCCACCCACGGGTGGGCCGGCCGTGGCGGCACACCCAGAGGCAACGCAGGCCTTCTGCACGCCCACCCACGGGTGGGCCGGCCGTGGCGGCACACCCAGTGGCAACACGCAGACAGTTCTGCACGCCCACCCACGGGTGGGCCGGCCGAGGCGTGCACACCCAGTGGCACACGCAAACAGTTCTGCACGCCCACCCACGGGTGGGGCCGGCCGTGGCGGCACACCCAGAGGCAACCGCAGGCCCTTCTGCACGCCCACCCACGGGTGGGCCGGCCGTGGCGGCACACCCAGAGGCAACCGCAAACCCTTCTGCATGCCCATCCCCGGGTAGGCCGGCCGTGGCGCTACACCCAGTGGCACACACAAACAGTTCTGCACGCCCACCCCACGGGTGGGCCGGCCGTGGCGGCACATCCAGTGGCACACGCAAACAGTTCTGCACGCCCACCCACGAGCGGCCGGCCGTGGCGGCACACCCAAAGGCAACTGCCGGCCCTTCTGCACGCCCACCCACGGGTGGGCCGGCCGTGGCGGCACACCCAGAGGCAACCGCAAACAGTTCTGCACGCCCACCCACGAGCGGCCGGCCGTGGCTGCAAACCCAGAGGCGACCGACGGCTATTCTGCACGCCACCCACGGGTGGGCCGGCCGTGGCGGCACACCCCAGAGGCTCAAGCAGGCCCTTCTGCACGCCCACCCACGGGTGGGCCGGCCGTGGCGGCACACCCAGAGGCACACGCAAACAGTTCTGCACGCCCACCCACAGGTGGGCCGGCTGTGGCGGCACAGCCAGTGGATCACGCATACAGTTCTGCACGCCCACCCACGGGTGGGCCGGCCGAGGCAGCACACCCAGAGGCAACCCCAGGCCGTTCTGCACGCCCACCCACGAATGGGCCGGCCGTGGCGGCACACCCAGTGGCACACGCAAACAGTTCTGCAGCCCCACCCACGGGTGGGCCGGCCGTGGCGGCACACCCAGAGGCACACGCAAACAGTTCTGCACGCCCACCCACGGGTAGGCCGGCCGTGGCGGCACACCCAGAGGCACACGCAGGCTCTTCTGCACGCCCACCCACGGGTGGGCCGGCCGTGGCGGCACACCCAGAGGCAACCGCAAACCCTTCTGCACGCCCACCCACGGGTGGGCCGGCCGTGGCGGCACACCCATTAGCACACGCAAACATTTCTGCACGCCCACCCACGGGAGGGCCGGCCGTGGCAGCACACCCAGAGGCAACCCCAAGCCTTTCTGCACGCCCACCCACGAATGGGCCGGCCGTGGCGGCACACCCAGTGGCACACGCAAACAGTTCTGCACGCCCACCCACGGGTGGGCCGGCCGTGGCGGCACACCCAGAGGCACACGCAGGCCCTTCTGCACGCCCACCCACGGGTGGGCCGGCCGTGGCGGCACACCCAGAGGCAACGGCAAACCCTTCTGCACGCCCACCCACGGGTGCGCCGGCCGTGGCGGCACACCCAGAGGCAACCCCAGGCCCTTCTGCACGCCCACCCACGGGTGGGCCGGCCGTAGCGGCACACCCAGAGGCAACGGCAAACCCTTCTGCACGCCCACCCACGGGTGGGCCGGCCGTGGCGGCACACCCAGAGGCAACAGCAGGCCCTTCTGCACGCCCACCCACGGGTGGGCCGGCCGTGGCGGCACACCCAGAGGCAACGGCAAACCCTTCTGCACGCCCACCCACGGGTGGGCCGGCCGTGGCTGCACACCCAGTGGCACACGCAAACAGTTCTGCACGCCCACCCACGGGTGGGCCGGTTGTGGCGGCACACCCAGTGGCACACGCAAACAGTTCTGCACGCCCACCCACGGGTGGGCCGGCCGTGGCGGCACACCCAGAGGCAACCGCAGGCCCTTCTGCACGCCCACTCACGGGTGGGCCGGCCGTGGCGGCACACCCAGAGGCAACCGCAAACCCTTCTGCACGCCCACCCACGGGTGGGCCGGCCGTGGCGGCACACCCAGTGGCACACGCAAACAGTTCTGCACGCCCACCCACGGGTGGGCCGGCCGTAGCGGCACACCCAGTGGCACACGCAAACAGTTCTTCACGCCCACCCACGGGCGGCCGGCCGTGGCGGGCACACCCAGGGGCAAATGCCGGCCCTTCTGCACGCCCACCCACGGGTGGGCCGGCCGTGGCGGCACACCCAGAGGCAACCGCAAACTTTTCTGCACGCCCACCCACGGGTGGGCCGGCCGTGGCGGCACACTCAGTGGCACACGCAAAGAGTTCTGCGCGCCAGCCACGGGTGAGCCGGCTGTGGCGGCACACCCAGAGGCAACAGCAGGCCCTTCTGCACGCCCACCCACGGGTGGGCCGGCCGTGGCGGCACACTCAGTGGCACACGCAAAGAGTTCTGCACGCCAGCCACGGGTGGGCCGGCCGTGGCGGCACACCCAGAGGCAACAGCAGGCCCTTCTGCACGCCCACCCACGGGTGTGCCGGCCGTGGCGGCACACCCAGAGGCAACGGCAAACCCTTCTGCACGCCCACCCACGGGTGGGCCGGCCGTGGCGGCACACCCAGAGGCAACAGCAGGCCCTTCTGCACGCCCACCCACGGGTGGGCCGGCCGTGGCGGCACAGCCAGAGGAAACGGCAAACCCTTCTGCACGCCCACCCACGGGTGGGCCGGCCGTGGCTGCACACCCAGTGGCACACGCAAACAGTTCTGCACGCCCACCCACGGGTGGGCCGGTTGTGGCGGCACACCCAGTGGCACACGCAAACAGTTCTGCACGCCCACCCACGGGTGGGCCGGCCGTGGCGGCACACCCAGAGGCAACCGCAGGCCCTTCTGCACGCCCACCCACGGGTGGGCCGGCCGTGGCGGCACACCCAGAGACACACGCAAACAGTTCTGCACGCCCACCCACGGTGGGCCGGCCGTGGCGGCACACCCAGTGGCATCACGCAACAGTTCTGCACGCCCACCCACGGGTGGGCCGGCCGTGGCGGCACACCCAGAGGCAACACGCAGGCCCTTCTGCACGCCCCACCCACGGGTGGGCCGGCCGTGGCGGCACACCCAGAGGCACACGCAAACAGTTCTGCACGCCCACCCACGGGTGGGCCGGCCGTGGCGGCACAGCCAGTGGATCACGCATACAGTTCTGCACGCCCACCCACGGGTGGGCCGGCCGTGGCGGCACATCCAGTGGCACACGCAAACAGTTCTGCACGCCCACCCACGGGTGGGCCGGCCGTGGCGGCACACCCAGTGGCACACGCAAACAGTTCTGCACGCCCACCCACAGGTGGGCCGGCTGTGGCGGCACACCCAGTGGCACACGCAAACAGTTCTGCACGCCCACCCACGGGTGGGCCGGCCGTGGCGGCACACCCAGTGGCACACGCAAACACTTCTGCACGCCCACCCACGGGTGGGCCGGGCCGTGGCAGCACACCCAGAGGCAACCGCAGGCCTTTCTGCACGCCCACCCACGGATGGGCCGGCCGTGGCGGCACACCCAGTGGCACACGCAAACAGTTCTGCACGCCCACCCACGGGTGGGCCGGCCGTGGCGGCACACCCAGAGGCACACGCAAACAGTTCTGCACGCCCACCCACGGGTGGGCCGGCCGTGGCAGCACACCCAGAGGCAACACGCAGGCCTTTCTGCACGCCCACCCACGAGTGGGCCGGCCGTGGCGGCACACCCGAGTAGCACACGCAAACAGTTCTGCACGCCCACCCACGGGTGGGCCGGCCGTGGCGGCACACCCAGTGGCACACGCAAACAGTTCTGCACGCCCACCCACGGGTGAGCCGGCCGTGGCGGCACACCCAGAGGCAAACGCAGGCCCTTCTGCACGCCCACCCACGGGTGGGCCGGCCGTGGCGGCACACCCAGAGGCAACACGCAAACATTTCTGCACGCCCACCCACGGGTGGGCCGGCCGTGGCGGCACACCCAGAGGCACACGCAGGCCCTTCTGCACGCCCACCCACGGGTGGGCCGGCCGTGGCGGCACACCCAGAGGCAACCGCAGAACCCTTCTGCACGCCCACCCACGGGGTGGGCCGGCCGTGGCGGCACACCCAGTGGCACACGCAAACAGTTCTGCACGCCCACCCACGGGTGGGCCGGCCGTGGCGGCACACCCAGAGGCAACCGCAAGCCTTTCTGCACGCCCACCCACGGGTGGGCCGGCCGTGGCGGCACACCCAGTGGCACACGCAAACAGTTCTGCACGCCCACCCACGGGTGGGCCGGCCGTGGCGGCACACCCAGAGGCACACGCAGGCCCTTCTGCACGCCCACCCACGGGTGGGCCGGCCGTGGCGGCACACCCAGATGCAACCGCAAACGCATCTGCACGCCCACCCACGGGTGCGCCGGCCGTGGCGGCACACCCAGAGGCAACAGCAGGCCCTTCTGCACGCCCACCCACGGGTGGGCCGGCCGTGGCGGCACACCCAGAGGCAACGGCAAACCCTTCTGCACGCCCACCCACGGGTGGGCCGGCCGTGGCGGCACACCCAGAGGCAACGGCAAACCCTTCTGCACGCCCACCCACGGGTGGGCCGGCCGTGGCTGCACACCCAGTGGCACACGCAAACAGTTCTGCACGCCCACCCACGGGTGGGCCGGTTGTGGCGGCACACCCAGTGGCACACGCAAACAGTTCTGCACGCCCACACACGAGTGGGCCGGCCGTGGCGGCACAGCAAGAGGCAACCGCAGGCCCTTCTGCACGCCCACCCACGGCTGGGCCGGCCGTGGCGGCACACTCAGTGGCACACGCAGAGAGTTCTGCACGCCAGCCACGGGTGGGCCGGCCGTGGCGGCACACCCAGTGGCACACGCAAAGAGTTCTGCACGCCAGCCACGGGTGAGCCGGCTGTGGCGGCACACCCAGTGGATCACGCATACAGTTCTGCACGCCCACCCACGGGTGGGCCGGCCGTCGCGGCACATCCAGTGGCACACGCAAACAATTCTGCACGCCCACCCACGGGTGGGCCGGCCGTGGCGGCACACCCAGTGGCACACGCAAACACTTCTGTACGCCCACCCACGGGTGGGCCGGCCGTGGCGGCACACCCAGTGGCACATGCAAACAGTTCTGCACGCCCACCCACGGGTGGGCTGGTCGTGGCGGCACACCCAGAGGCAAACGCAGGCCCTTCTGCACGGCCACCCACGGGTGGGCCGGCCGTAGCGGCACACCCAGGGGCAACTGCACGCCCTTCTGCACGCCCACCCACGGGTGGGCCGGCCGTGGCGGCACACCTAGGGGCAGACGCAAACAGTTCTGCACGCCCACCCACAGGTGGGCCGGCTGTGGCGGCACACCCAGTGGATCACGCATACAGTTCTGCACGCCCACCCACGGGTGGGCCGGCCGTGGCGGCACATCCAGTGGCACACGCAAACACTTCTGCACGCCCACCCACGGGTGGGCCGGCCGTGGCGGCACACCCATTGGCACACGCAAACAGTTCTGCACGCCCACCCACGGGTGGGCCGGCCGTGGCAGCACACCCAGAGGCAAACCCAGGCCTTTCTGCACGCCCACCTACGAATGGGCCGGCCGTGGCGGCACACCCAGAGGCACACGCAAACAGTTCTGCACGCCCACCCACGGGTGGGCCGGCCGTGGCGGCACACCCAGAGGCACACGCAAACAGTTCTTCACGCCCACCCACGGGTGGGCCGGCCGTGGCGGCACACCCAGAGGCAACCGCAGGCCCTTCTGCACGCCCACCCACGGGTGGGCCGGCCGTGGCGGCACACCCAGAGGCAACCGCAAACAGTTCTGCACGCCCACCCACGGGTGGGCCGGCCGTGGCGGCACGCCCAGTGGCACACGCAAACAGTTCTGCACGCCCACCCACGGGTGGGCCGGCCGTGGCGGCACACCCAGAGGCATCCGCAGTCCTTTCTGCACGCCCACCCACGGGTGGGCCGGCCGTGTCGGCACACCCAGAGGCAACCGCAAACCCTTCTGCACGCCCACCCACGGGTGGGCCGGCCGTGGCGGCACACGCAGAGGCAACCGCAAACTCTTATGCACGCCCACCCTGGGGTAGGCCGGCCGTGGCGGCACACGCAGAGGCAACCGCAAACCCTTCTGCACGCCCACCCACGGGTGGGCCGGCCGTGGCTGCACACCCAGTGGCACACGCAAACAGTTCTGCACGCCCACCCACGGGTGGGCCGGCCGTGGCGGCACACCCAGAGGCAACCGCAGGCCCTTCTGAACGCCCACCCACGGGTGGGCCGGCCGTGGCGGCACACCCAGAGGCAACCGCAAACTCTTCTGCACGCCCACCCTCGGGTAGGCCGGCCGTGGCGGCACACCCAGTGGCACACGTAAACAGTTCTGCACGCCCACCCACGGGTGGGCCGGTTGTGGCGGCACACCCAGTGGCACACGCAAACAGTTCTGCACGCCCACCCACGGGTGGGCCGGCCGTGGCGGCACACCCAGAGGCAACCGCAGGCCCTTCTGCACGCCCACCCACGGGTGGGCCGGCCGTGGCGGCACACCCAGAGGCAACCGCAAACAGTTCTGCACGCCCACCCACGGGTGGGCCGGCCGTGGCTGCACACCCAGTGGCACACGCAAACAGTTCTGCACGCCCACCCACGGGTGGGCCGGCCGTGGCGGCACACCCAGAGGCAACCGCAGGCCCTTCTGAACGCCCACCCACGGGTGGGCCGGCCGTGGCGGCACACCCAGAGGCAACCGCAAACTCTTATGCACGCCCACCCTGGGGTAGGCCGGCCGTGGCGGCACACCCAGTGGCACACGTAAACAGTTCTGCACGCCCACCCACGGGTGGGCCGGCCGTGGCGGCACATCCAGTGGCACACGCAAACAGTTCTGCACGCCCACCCACGGGTGGGCCGGCCGTGGCGGCACACCCAGAGGCACACGCAGGCCCTTCTGCATGCCCACCCACGGGTGGGCCGGCCGTGGCGGCACACCCAGACGCACACGCAAAGAGTTCTGCACGCCTACCCAGGAGTGGGCCGGCCGTGGCGGCACACCCGGAGGCAAATCTAGGCCCTTCTGCACGCCCACCCACGGGTGGGCCGGCCGTGGCGGCACACCCAGAGGCACACGCAGGCCCTTCTGCACGCCCACCCACGGGTGGGCCGGCCGTGGCGGCACACCCAGTGGCACACGCAAACAGTTCTGCACGCCCACCCACGGGTGGGCCGGCCGTGGCGGCACACCCAGAGGCACACGCAAGCCCTTCTGCACGCCCACCCACGGGTGGGCCGGCCGTGGCTGCACACCCAGAGGCAACCGCAGGCTCTTCTGCACGCCCACCCACGGGTGGGCCGGCCGTGGCGGCACACCCAGAGGCAACACGCAAACAGTTCTGCACGCCCACCCACGGGTGGGCCGGCCGTGGCGGCACACCCAGAGGCAACACGCAGGCCCTTCTGCACGCCCACCCACGGGTGGGCCGGCCGTGGCGGCACACCCAGAGGCAAACCGCAGGCCCTTCTGCACGCCCACCCCACGGGTGGGCCGGCCGTGGCGGCACACCCAGAGGCACACGCAAACAGTTCTGCACGCCCACCCACGGGTGGGCCGGCCGTGGCGGCACACCTAGTGGCACACGCAAACAGTTCTGCACGCCCCACCCACAGGTGGGCCGGCTGTGGCGGCACACCCAGTGGCACACGCAGACAGTTCTGCACGCCCACCCACGGGTGGGCCGGCCGTGGCGGCACACCCAGAGGCAACCGCAAACCCTTCTGCACGCCCACCCACGGGTGGGCCGGCCGTGGCGGCACACCCAGAGGCAACCGCAGAACAGTTCTGCACGCCCACCCACGGGTGGGCCGGCCGTGGCGGCACACCCAGTGGCACACGCAAACAGTTCTGCACGCCACCCACGGGTGGGCCGGCCGTGGCGGCACACCCAGAGGCATCACGCAAGTCCGTTCTGCAGGCCCACCCACGGGTGGGCCGGCCGTGGCGGCACACCCAGAGGCAACACGCAAACCTTTCTGCACGCCCACCCACGGGTGGGCCGGCCTGGCGGCACACGCAGAGGCAACCGCAAACTCTTGCACGCCCACCCTGGGGTGGCCGGCCGTGGCGGCATACCCAGAGGCAACCGCAAACCCTTCTGCACGCCCACCCACGGGTGGGCCGGCCGTGGCTGCACACCCAGTGGCACACGCAAACAGTTCTGCACGCCACCCACGGGTGGGCCTGCCGTGGCGGCACACCCAGAGGCAACCGCAGGCCCTTCTGAACTCCCACCCACGGGTGGGCCGGCCGTGGCGGCACACCCAGAGGCAACCGCAAACTCTTCTGCACGCCCACCCACGGGTAGGCCGGCGTGCGGCACACCCAGTGGCACCGTAAACAGTTCTGCACGCCCACCCACGGGTGGGCCGGACGTGGCGGCACACCCAGTGGCACACGCAAACAGTTCTGCACGCCCACCCACGGGTGGGCCGGCCGTGGCGGCACACCCAGAGGCAACCGCAGGCCCTTCTGCACGCCCCACTCCACGGGTGGGCCGGCCGTGGCGGCTCACCCAGAGGCAACCGCAAACAGTTCTGCACGCCCCACCCACGGGTGGGCCGGCCGTGGCTGCACACCCAGTGGCACACGCAAACAGTTCTGCACGCCCACCCACGGGTGGGCCGGCCGTGGCGGCACACCCAGAGGCAACCGCAGGCCCTTCTGAACGCCCACCCACGGGTGGGCCGGCCGTGGCGGCACACCCAGAGGCAACCGCAAACTCTTATGCACGCCCACCCTGGGGTAGGCCGGCCGTGGCGGCACACCCAGTGGCACACATAAACAGTTCTGCACGCCCACCCACGGGTGGGGCCGGCTGTGGCGGCACATCCAGTGGCACACGCAAAACAGTTCTGCACGCCCACCCACGGGTGGGCCGGCCGTGGCGGCACACCCAGAGGCACACGCAGGCCCTTCTGCATGCCCACCCACGGGTGGGCCGGCCGTGGCGGCACACCCCAGAGGCACACGCAAAGAGTTCTGCACGCCTACCCACGGGTGGGCCGGCCGTGGCGGCACACCCCAGAGGCAACCCGCAGACACTTCTGCACGCCCACCCACGGGTGGGCCGGCCGTGGAGGCACACCCAGAGGCAACCGCAAACCCTTCTGCACGCTCACCCACGGGTGGGCCGGCCGTGGCGGCACACCCAGTGGCACATGCAAAACAGTTCTGCACGCCCAACCACGGGTGGGTCGGCCGTGGCGGCACACCCAGAGGCAAACCAAGGCTCTTCTGCACGCCCACCCACGGGTGGGCCGGCCGTGGCGGCACACCCAGTGGGACACGCAAACAGTTCTGCACGCCCACCCACGGGTGGGCCGGCCGTGGCGGCACACCCAGAGGCACACGCAAACAGTTCTGCCACGGCCACCCACGGGTGGGCCGGCCGTGGCGGCACACCCAGATGCAACTGCCGGCCCTTCTGCACGCCCACCCACGGGTGGGCCGGCCGTGGCGGCACACCCAGAGGCAAATCGCAGGCCCTTCTGCACGCCCCACCCACGGGTGGGCCGGCCGTGGCGGCACACCCAGAGGCACACGCAGGCCCTTCTGCACGCCCACCCAAGGGTGGGCCGCCGTGGCGGCACACCCAGTGGCACACGCAAACAGTTCTGCACGCCCACCCACGGGTGGGCCGGCCGTGGCGGTACACCCAGAAGCAACCGCAGGCCCTTCTGCACGCCCACCTACGAGTGGGCCAGCCGTGGCTGCACACCCAGAGGCAACCGCAGGCCCTTCTGCACGCCCACCCACGGGTGGGCCGGCCGTGGCGGCACACCCAGAGGCAACCGTAGGCCCTTCTGCACGCCCACCCACGGGTGGGCCGGCCGTAGCAGCACACCCACAGGCACACGCAAACAGTTCTGCACGCCCACCCACGGGTGGACCGGCCGTGGCGGCACACCCAAAGGCACACGCAAACAGTTCAGCACGCCCACCCACGGGTGGGCCGGCCGTGGCGGCACACCCAGTGGCACACGCAAACAGTTCTGCACGCCCACCCTCCACGAGGTGGGCCGGCCGTGGCGGCACACCCACTGGCACACGCAGGCCCTTCTGCACGCCCACCCACGGGTGGGCCGGCCGTGGCGGCACACCCAGAACAACCGAAGGCCCTTCTGCACGCCCACCCACGGGTGGGCCGGCCGTGGCGGCACACCCAGACGCAAGCACAAACCCTTCCGCACGCCCACCCACGGGTGGGCCGGCCGTGGCGGCACACCCAGAGGCAACCGCAAACCCTTCTGCACAGCCACCCACAGGTGGGCCGGCCGTGGCGGCACACCCAGTGGCACACGCAAACAGTTCTGCACGCCCACCCACGAGTGGGCCGGCCGTGGCGGCACACCCAGAGGAACACGCAAACAGTTCTGCACGCCCACCCACGGGTGGGCCGGCCGTGCCGGCACACCCAGAGGCAACTGCTGGCCCTTCTGCACGCCCACCCACGGGTTGGCCGGCCGTGGCGGCACACCCGGAGGAAAACCCAGGCCCTTCTGCACGCCCACCCACGGGTGGGTCGGCCGTGGCGGCACACCCAGTGACACACGCAAACCGTTCTGCACGCCCACCCACGGGTGGGCCGGCCGTGGCGGCACACCCAGTGGCACACGCAAACAGTTCTGCACGCCCACCCTCGGGTGGGCCGGCCGTGGCGGCACACCCAGAGGCACACGTAAACAGTTCTGCACGCCCCACCCACGGGTGGGCCGGCCGTGGCGGCACACCCAGAGGCAACCGCAGGCCCTTCTGCACGCCCTCCCACGGGTGGGCCGGCCGTAGCGGCACACCCAGAAGCACACGCAAACACTTCTGCACGCCCACCCATGGGTGGCCGGCCTTGGCGGCACACCCAGAGGCAACTGCCGGCCCTTCTGCACGCCCACCCATGGGTGGCCGGCCGTGGCGGCACACCCAGAGGCAATTGCCGGCCCTTCTGCACGCCCACCCACGGGTAAGCCGGCCGTGGCGGCACACCCGGAGGCAACTGCCGGCCCTTCTGCACGCCCACCCACGGGTGGGCCGGCCGTGGCGGCACACCCAGAGGCACACGCAGGACGTTCTGCACGCCTACCCACGAGTGGGCCGGCCGTGGCGGCACACCCAGAGGCACACGCAAACAGTTCTGCACGCCCACCCACGGGTGGGCCGGCCGTGGCGGCACACCCATTGGCACACGCAAACAGTTCTACACGCACACCCACGAGTGAACCGGCCGTGGCGGCACACCCAGAGGCAAACGCAGGCACTTCTGCACGCCCACCCTCCGGTGGGCCGGCCGTGGCGGCACACCCAGAGGCACACGCAAACAGTTCTGCACGCCCACCCACAGGTTGTCCGGCTGTGGCGGCACAGCCAGTGGATCACGCATACAGTTCTGCACGCCCACCCACGGGTGGGCTGGCCGTGGCGGCACATCCAGTGGCACACGCAAACAGTTCTGCACGTCCACCCACGGGTGGGCCGGCCGTGGCGGCACACCTAGTGGCACACGTAAACAGTTCTGCACGCCCACCCACAGGTGGGCCGGTTGTGGCGGCACACCCAGAGGATCACGCATACAGTTCTGCACGCCCCACCCACAGGTTGTCCGGCTGTGGCGGCACAGCCAGTGGATCACGCATACAGTTCTGCACGCCCACCCACGGGTGGGCTGGCCGTGGCGGCACATCCAGTGGCACACGCAAACAGTTCTGCACGCCCACCCACGGGTGGGCCGGCCGTGGCGGCACACCTAGTGGCACACGTAAACAGTTCTGCACGCCCACCCACAGGTGGGCCGGACGTAGCAGCACACCCAGTGGATCACGCATACAGTTCTGCACGCCCACCCACGGGTAGGCCGGCCGTGGCGGCACACCCAGAGGCAACCGCAGGCCCTTCTGCACGCCCACCCACGGGTGGGCCGGCCGTGGCGGCACACCCAGAGGCAAACGCAGGCACTTCTGCACGCCCACCCTCCGGTGGGCCGGCCGTGGCGGCACACCCAGAGGCACACGCAAAAGTTCTGCACGCCCACCCACGGGTGGGCCGGCCGTGGCGGCACACCCAGAGGCAACCGCAAACAGTTCTGCACGCCCACCCACGGGTGGGCCGGCCGTGGCTGCACACCCAGTGGCACACGCAAACAGTTCTGCACGCCCACCCACGGGTGGGCCGGCCTTGGCGGCACACCCAGAGGCAACCGCAGGCCCTTCTGCACGCCCACCCACGGGTGGGCCGGCCGTGGCGGCACACCCAGAGGCTACCGCAAACCCTTCTGCACGCCCACCCTCGGGTAGGCCCGCCGTGGCGGCACACCCAGTGGCACACGTAAACAGTTCTGCACGCCCACCCACGGGTGGCCCGGTTGTGGCGCCTCACCAAGTGGCACAGGCAAACAGTTCTGCACGCCCACCCACGGGTGGGCCGGCCGTGGCGGCACATCCAGTGGCACACGCAAACAGTTCTGCACGCCCACCCACGGGTGGGCCGGCCGTGGCGGCACACCCAGAGGCAACCGCAAACCCTTCTGATCGCCCACCCACGGGTGCGCCGGCCGTGGCGGCACACCCAGTGGCACACGCAAACAGTTCTGCACGCCCACCCACGGGTGGGCCGGCCCTAGCGGCACACCCATTGGAACACGCAAACAGTTCTGCGCGCCCACCCACGGGTGGGCTGGCCGTGGCGGCACACCCAGAGGCAACCCCAGGCCTTTCTGCACGCCCACCCAAGAATGGGCCGGCCGTGGCGGCACACCCAGTGGCACACGCAAACAGTTCTGCACGCCCACCGACGGGTGGGCCGGCCGTGGCTGCACACCCAGTGGCACACGCAAACAGTTCTGCACGCCCAACCACGGGTGCGCCGGCCGTGGCCGCACACCCAGTGGCACACGCAAACAGTTCTGCACGCCCACCCATGGGTGTGCCTGCCGTGGCGGCACACCCAGAGGCAAACGCAGGCACTTCTGCACGCCCACCCACAGGTGGGCCGGCCGTGGCGGCACACCCAGAGGCAACCGCAGGCCCCTCTGCACGCCCACCCACGGGTGGGCCGGCCGTGGCGGCACACCCAGAGGCACACGCAAACAGTTCTGCACGCCCACCCATGGGTGCGCCGGCCGTGGCGGCACACCCAGAGGCAACTGCCGACCCATCTGCACGCCCACCCACGGGTGGGCCGGCCGTGGCGGCACACCCAGAGGCACACGCAGGCCCTTCTGCACGCCCACCCACGGGTGGGCCGGCCGTGGCGGCACACCCAGAGGCAACCGCAAACAGTTCTGCACGCCCACCCCACGGGTGGGCCGGCCGTGGCGGCACACTGAGAGGCAACCCCAGGCCCTTCTGCACGCCCACCCACGGGTGGGCCGGCCGTGGCGGCACACCCAGAGGCACACGCAAGCTCTTCTGCACGCCCACCCACGGGGTGGGCCGGCCGTGGCGGCACACCCAGAGGCAACACGCAGGCCCTTCTGCACGCCCACTCCACGGGTAGGCCGGCCGTGGCGGCACACCCAGAGGCAACACGCAAACAGTTCTGCACGCCCACCCACGGGTGGGCCGGCCGTGGCGGCACACTCAGAGGCAACCGCAGGCCCTTCTGCACGCCCACCCACGGGTGGGCCGGCCGTGGCGGCACACCCAGAGGCACACGCAAACAGTTCTGCACGCCCACCCACGGGTGGGCCGGCCGTGGCGGCACACCCAGAGGCAACACGCAAACAGTTCTGCACGCCCACCCACGGGTGGGCCGGCCGTGGCGGCACACCCAGTGGCACACGCAAACAGTTCTGCACGCACACCCACGGGGTGAGCCGGCCGTGGCGGCACACCCAGAGGCAACCGCAGGCCCTTCTGCACGCCCACCCACGGGTGGGCCGGCCGTGGCGGCACACCCAGAGGCAACACGCAAACCCTTCTGCACGCCCACCCACGGGTGGGCCGGCCGTGGCGGCACACCCAGTGGCACACGTAAACAGTTCTGCACGCCCACCCACGGGTGGGCCGGCCGTGGCGGCACACCCAGTGGCACACGCAAACAGTTCTGCACGCCCCACCCACGGGTGGGCCGGCCGTGGCGGCACACCCAGAGGCACACGCAGGCTCTTCTGCACGCCCACCCACGGGTGGGCCGGCCGTGGCGGCACACCCAGAGGCAAACGCAGGCCCTTCTGCACGCCCACCCACGGGTGGGCCGGCCGTGGCGGCACACCCAGAGGCACACGCAAACAGTTCTGCACGCCCACCCACGGGTGGGCCGGCCGTGGCGGCACACCCAGAGGCAACCGCAGGCCCTTCTGCACGCCCACCCACGGGTGGGCCGGCCGTAGCGGCACACCCAGAGGCACACGCAAACAGTTCTGCACGCCCACCCACGGGTGGGCCGGCCGTGGCGGCACACCCAGAGGCAACCCGCAAACAGTTCTGCACGCCCACCCACGGGTGGGCCGGCCGTGGCGGCACACCCAGTGGCACACGCAAACAGTTCTGCACGCCCACTCCACGGGTGGGGCCGGCCGTGGCGGCACACCCAGAGGCAACCGCAGAGCCCTTCTGCACGCCCACCCACGGGTGGGCCGGCCGTAGCGGCACACCCAGAGGCAACCGCAAACCCTTCTGCACGCCCACTCACGGGTAGGCCGGGCCGTGGCGGCACACCCAGTGGCACACGTAAACAGTTCTGCACGCCCACCCACGGGTGGGCCGGTCGTGGCGGCACACCCAGTGGCACACGCAAACAGTTCTGCACGCCCACCCACGGGTGGGCCGGCCGTGGCGGCACATCCAGTGGCACACGCAAACAGTTCTGCACGCCCACCCACGGGTGGGCCGGCCGTGGCGGCACACACAGAGCCCCACGCATGCCCTTCTGCACGCCCACCCACGGGTGGGCCGGCCGTAGCGGCACACACAGAGGCACACGCAAACAGTTCTGCACGCCCACCCACGGGCGGCCGGCCGTGGCGGCACACCCAGAGGCAACTGCCGGCCCTTCTGCACGCCCACCCACGGGTGGGCCGGCCGTGGCGGCACACCCAGAGGCAACCGCAAACAGTTCTGCATGACCACCCACGGGTAGGCCGGCCGTGGCGGCACACCCAGTGGCACACGCAAACAGTTCTGCACGCCAACCCACGGGTGGGCCGGCCGTGGCGGCACACACAGAGCTTCACGCAGGCACTTCTGCACGCCCACTCCACGGGTGGGCGGGCCGTGGCGGCACACCCAGAGGCACACGCAAACAGTTCTGCACGCCTACCCACGGGTGGGCCGGCCGTGGCTGCAAACCCAGAGGCAACCGACGGCTATTCTGCACGCCCACTCCACGGGTGGGCCGGCCGTGGCGGCACACCCAGAGGCAAACGCAGGCATTTCTGCACGCCCACCCACGGGTGGGCCGGCCGTGGCGGCACACCCAGAGGCACACGCAAACAGTTCTGCACGCCCACCCACGGGTGGGCCGGCCGTGGCGGCACACCCCAGAGGCACACGCAAACACTTCTGCACGCCCACCCACGGGTGGGCCGGCCGTGGCGGCACACCCAGAGGCAAACGCAAACACTTCTGCACGCCCACCCACGGGTGGGCCGGCCGTGGCGGCACACCCAGTGGCACACGCAAACACTTCTGCACGCCCACCCACGGGTGGGCCGGCCGTGGCGGCACACCCAGAGGCAACCGCAAACATTTCTGCACGCCCACCCACGGGTGGGCCGGCCGTGGCGGCACACTCAGTGGCACACGCAAAGAGTTCTGCACGCCAGCCACGGGTGAGCCGGCCGTGGCGGCACACCCAGTGGCATCACGCATACAGTTCTGCACGCCCACCCACGGGTGGGCCGGCCGTGGCGGCACACCCAGTGGCACACGCAAACAGTTCTGCACGCCCCACCCACGGGTGGGCCGGCCGTGGCGTCACACCCAGTGGCACACGCAGACACTTCTGCACGCCCACCCACGGGTGGGCCGGCCGTGGCGGCACACCCAGTGGCACATGCAAACAGTTCTGCACGCCCACCCACGGGTGGGCCGGCCGTGGCGGCACACCCCAGAGGCAAACGCAGGCCCTTCTGCACGCCACCCACGGGTGGGCCGGCCGTGGCGGCACACCCAGGGGCACACTGCAAGCCGCTTCTGCACGCCCACCCACGGGTGGGCCGGGCCGTGGCGGCACACCTAGTGGCACACGCAAACAGTTCTGCACGCCCACCCACAGGTGGGCCGGCCGTGGCGGCACACCCAAAGGCAACCGCAAACCCCTCTGCACGCCCACCCACGGGTGGGCCGGCCGTGGCGGCACAACCAGAGGCAACCGCAGGCCCTTCTGCACGCCCACTCACGGGTGGGCCGGCCGTGGCGGCACACCCAGAGGCAACCGCAAACCCTTCTGCACGCCCACCCACGGGTGGGCCGGCCGTGGCGGCACACCCAGTGGCACACGCAAACAGTTCTGCACGCCCACCCACGGGTGGGCCGGCCGTGGCGGCACACCCAGTGGCACACGCAAACAGTTCTGCACGCCCACCCACGGGTGGGCCGGCCGAGGCTGCACACCCAGTGGCACACGCAAACAGTTCTGCACGCCCACCCACGGGTGGGCCGGCCGTGGCGGCACACCCAGAGGCAACCGCAGGCCCTTCTGCACGCCCACCCACGGGTGGGCCGGCCGTGGCGGCACACCCAGAGGCAACCGCAAACGCTTCTGCACGCCCACCCTCGGGTAGGCCGGCCGTGGCGGCACACCCAGTGGCACACGTAAACAGTTCTGCACGCCCACCCACGGGTGGGCCGGCTGTGGCGGCACACCCAGTGGCACATGCAAACAGTTCTGCACGCCCACCCACGTGGTGGGCCGGCCGTGGCGGCACATCCACTGCACACGCAAACAGTTCGGCACGCCCACCCACGGGTGGGCGGCCGTGTGGCACACACAGAGCCCCACGCATGTCCTTCTGCACGCCCACCCACGGGTGGGCCGGCCGTGAGCGGCACACCCAGAGGCACACGCAAACAGTTCTGCACGCCCACCCACGGGCGGCCGGCCGTGGCGGCACACCCAGAGGCAACTGCCGGCCCTTCTGCACGCCCACCCACGGGTGGGCCGGCCGTGGCGGCACACCCAGTGGCACACGCAAACACTTCTGCACGCCCACCCACGGGCGGGCCGGCCGTGGCGGCACATCCAGTGGCACACGCAAACAGTTCTGCACGCCCAACCACGGGTGGGCCGGCCGTCGCGGCACACTCAGTGGCACACGCAAAGAGTTCTGCACGCCCACCCTTGGGTGGGCCGGCCGTGGCGGCACACCCAGAGGCACACGCAAACATGTTCTGCACGCCCACCCACGGGTGGGCCGGCCGTGGCGGCACACCCAGAGGCACACGCAAACTCTTTTGCACGCCCACCCACGGGTGGGCCGGCCGTGGCGGCACACCCAGAGGCAACTGCAGGCCCTTCTGCACGCACACCCACGGGTGGGCCGGCCGTGGTGGCACACCCAGAGGCAATTGCAGGCCCTTCTGCACGCCCACCCACGGGTGGGCCGGCCGTGGCGGCACAGCCATTGGCACACGCAAACAGTTCTGCACGCCCACCCACGGGTGGACCGGCCGTGGAGGCACACCCAGAGGCAACCGCAGGGCCTTCTGCACACCCACCCACGGGTGGGCCGGCCGTGGCGGCACACCCAGTGGCACACGCAAACAATTCTGCACGCCCACCCACGGGTGGGCCGGCCGTAGCGGCACACACAGAGCTTCACGCAGGCCCTTCTGCACGCCCACCCACGGGTGGGCCGGCCGTGGCGGCACACCCAGAGGCACACGCAAACAGTTCTGCACGCCTACCCACGTGTGGGCCGGCCGTGGCTGTAAACCCAGAGGCAACCGACGGCTATTCTGCACGCCCACCCACGGGTGGGCCGGCCGTGGCGGCACACCCAGTGGCACATGCAAACAGTTCTGCACGCCCACCCACGGGTGGGCCGGCCGTGGCGGCACACCCAGAGGCAAACGCAGGCACTTCTGCACGCCCACCCACGGGTGGGCCGGCCGTGGCGGCACACCAAGAGGCAACCGCAGGCCCTTCTGCACGCCCACCCACGGGTGGGCCGGCCGTGGCGGCACACCCAGAGGCAACCGAAAACTTTTCTGCACGCCCACCCACGGGTGGCCGGCCGTGGCGGCACACTCAGTGGCACACGCAAAGAGTTCTGCACGCCAGCCACGGGTGAGCCGGCTGTGGCGGCACACCCAGTGGATCACGCATAGAGTTCTGCACGCCCACCCACGGGTGGGCCGGCCGTGGCGGCACACCCAGTGGCACACGCAAACACTTCTGCACGCCCACCCACGGGTGGGCCGGCCGTGGCGGCACACCCAGTGGCTCATGCTAACAGTTCTGCACGCCCACCCACGGGTGGGCCGGCCGTGGCGGCACACCCAGAGGCAAACGCAGGCCCTTCTGCACGCCCACCCACGGGTGGGCCGGCCGTGGCGGCACACCCAGAGGCACACGCAAACAGTTCTGCACGCCCACCCACGGGTGGGCCGGCCGTGGCGGCACACCCAGTGGCACACGCAAACAGTTCTGCACGCCCACACACAGGTGGGCCGGCTGTGGCGGCACAGCCAGTGGATCACGCATACAGTTCTGCACGCCCACCCACGGGTGGGCCGGCCGTGGCGGCACATCCAGTGGCACACGCAAACAGTTCTGCACGCCCACCCACGGGTGGGCCGGCCGTGGCGGCACACCTAGTGGCACACGCAAACAGTTCTGCACGCCCACCCACAGGTGGGCCGGCTGTGGCGGCACACCCAGTGGCACACGCAAACAGTTCTGCACGCCCACCCACGGGTGGGCCGGCCGTGGCGGCACACCCATTGGCACACGCAAACAGTTCTGCACGCCCACCCACGGGTGGGCCGGCCGTGGCAGCACACCCAGAGGCAACACGCAGGCCTTTCTGCACGCCCACCCACGAATGGGCCGGCCGTGGCGGCACACCCAGTGGCACACGCAAACAGTTCTGCACGCCCACCCACGGGTGGGCCGGCCGTGGCGGCACACCCAGAGGCACACGCAAACAGTTCTGCACGCCCACCCACGGGTGGGCCGGCCGTGGCGGCACACCCAGAGGCAACTGCAGGCCCTTCTGCACGCTCAGCCACGGGTGGGCCGGCCGTGGCGGCACACCCAGAGGCACACGCAATACCTTCTGCACGCCCACCCACGGGTGGGCCGGCCGTGGCGGCACACCCAGAGGCACACGCAGACAGCTTCTGCACGCCCACCCACGGGTGGGCCGGCCGTGGCGGCACACCCAGAGGCAACACGCAAACCCTTCTGCACGCCCACCCACGGGTGGGCCGGCCGTGGCGGCACACCCAGTGGCACACGCAGACAGTTCTGCACGCCCACCCACGGGTGGGCCGGCCGTGGCGGCACACCCAGTGGCACACGCAAACAGTTCTGCACGCCCACCCACGGGTGGGCCGGCCGTGGCGGCACACCCAGAGGCAACACGCAGGCCCTTCTGCACGCCCACCCACGGGTGGGCCGGCCGTGGCGGCACACCCAGAGGCAACCGCAAACACCTTCTGCACGCCCACCCACGGGTGGGCCGGCCGTGGCGGCACACCCAGTGGCACACGCAAACAGTTCTGCACGCCCACCCACGGGTGGGCCGGCCGTGGCGGCACACCCAGTGGCACACGCAAACAGTTCTGCACGCCCACCCACGGGTGGGCCGGCCGTGGCGGCACACCCAGAGGCAACTGCCGGCCCTTCTGCACGCCCACCCACGGGTGGGCCGGCCGTGGCGGCACACCCAGAGGCACACGCAAACAGTTCTGCACGCCCACCCACGGGTGGGCCGGCCGTGGCGGCACACCCCAGAGGCACACGCAAACATTTCTGCACGCCCACCCACGGGTGGGCCGGCCGTGGCGGCACACTCAGTGGCACACGCAAACAGTTCTGCACGCCACACCACGGGTGGGCCGGCCGTGGCGGCACACCCAGAGGCAACACGCAGGCCCTTCTGCACGCCCCACCCACGGGTGGGCCGGCCGTGGCGGCACATCCAGTGGCACACGCAAACAGTTCTGCACGCCCACCCACGGGTGGGCCGGCCGTGGCGGCACACCCAGAGGCAACACGCAGGCCCTTCTGCACGCCCACCCACGGGTGGGCCGGCCGTGGCGGCACACCCAGAGGCACACGCAAACCCTTCTGCACGCCCACCCACGGGTGGGCCGGCCGTGGCGGCACACCCAGAGGCAACACGCAGGCCCTTCTGCACGCCCACCCACGGGTGGGCCGGCCGTGGCGGCACACCCAGAGGCAACACGCAAACCCTTCTGCACGCCCACCCACGGGTGGGCCGGCCGTGGCGGCACACCCAGTGGCACACGCAAACAGTTCTGCACGCCCACCCACGGGTGGGCCGGCCGTGGCGGCACACCCAGTGGCACACGCAAACAGTTCTGCACGCCCACCCACGGGTGGGCCGGCCGTGGCGGCACACCCAGAGGCAACCGCAGGCCCTTCTGCACGCCCACCCACGGGTGGGCCGGCCGTGGCGGCACACCCAGAGGCAACACGCAAACCCTTCTGCACGCCCACCCACGGGTGGGCCGGCCGTGGCGGCACACCCAGTGGCACACGCAGACAGTTCTGCACGCCCACCCACGGGTGAGCCGGCCGTGGCGGCACACCCAGTGGCATCACGCAGACAGTTCTGCACGCCCACCCACGGGTGGGCCGGCCGTGGCGGCACACCCAGAGGCAACACGCAAGCCGTTCTGCACGCCCACCCACGGGTGGGCCGGCCGTGGCGGCACACCCAGAGGCAACACGCAAACCCTTCTGCACGCCCACCCACGGGTGGGCCGGCCGTGGCGGCACAGCCAGTGGCATCACGCAAACAGTTCTGCACGCCCACCCACGGGTGGGCCGGCCGTGGCGGCACACCCAGAGGTCAAACGCAGGCTCTTCTGCACGCCCACCCACGGGTGGGCCGGCCGTGGCGGCACACCCAGTGGCACACGCAAACAGTTCTGCACGCCCACCCACGGGTGGGCCGGCCGTGGCGGCACACCCAGAGGCATCACGCAGACCGTTCTGCACGCCCACCCACGGGTGGGCCGGCCGTGGCGGCACACCCAGAGGCACACGCAAGCACTTCTGCACGCCCACTCCACGGGTGGGCCGGCCGTGGCGGCACACCCAGAGGCAACACGCAAACAGTTCTGCACGCCCACTCCACGGGTGGGCCGGCCGTGGCGGCACACCCAGAGGCAACCGCAAACAGTTCTGCACGCCCACCCACGGGTGGGCCGGCCGTGGCGGCACACCCAGTGGCACACGCAAACAGTTCTGCACGCCCACCCACGGGTGGGCCGGCCGTGGCGGCACACCCAGAGGCATCCGCAGGCCTTTCTGCAGGCCCACCCACGGGTGGGCCGGCCGTGGCGGCACACCCAGAGGCAACCGCAGGTCCTTCTGCACGCCCACCCACGGGTGGGCCGGCCGTGGCGGCACACCCAGTGGCACACGCAAACAGTTCTGCACGCCCACCCACGGGTGGGCCGGCCGTGGCGGCACACCCAGAGGCAACCGCAGGCCCTTCTGCACGCCCACCCACGGGTGGGCCGGCCGTGGCGGCACACCCAGAGGCAACGGCAAACCCTTCTGCACGCCCACCCACGGGTGGGCCGGCCGTGGCTGCACACCCAGTGGCACACGCAAACAGTTCTGCACGCCCACCCACGGGTGGGCCGGTTGTGGCGGCACACCCAGTGGCACACGCAAACAGTTCTGCACGCCCACCCACGGGTGGGCCGGCCGTGGCGGCACAGCAAGAGGCAACCGCAGACCCTTCTGCACGCCCGCCCACGGGTGGGCCGGCCGTGGCGGCACACCCAGAGGCAACCGCAAACCCTTCTGCATGCCCACCCACGGGTGGGCCGGCCGTGGCGGCACACTCAGTGGCACACGCAGAGAGTTCTGCACGCCAGCCACGGGTGAGCCGGCTGTGGCGGCACACCCAGTGGATCACGCATACAGTTCTGCACGCCCACCCACGGGTGGGCCGGCCGTGGCGGCACACCCAGAGGCAACCGCAGGCCCTTCTGCACGCCCACCCACGGGTGGGCCGGCCGTGGCGGCACACCCAGAGGCAACACGCAAACCGTTCTGCACGCCCACCCACGGGTGGGCCGGCCGTGGCGGCACACCCAGTGGCATCACGCAAACAGTTCTGCACGCCCACCCACGGGTGCGGCCGGCCGTGGCGGCACACCCAGAGGTTCAACGCAGGCCCTTCTGCACGCCCACCCACGGGTGGGCCGGCCGTGGCGGCACACCCAGAGGCACACGCAAACAGTTCTGCACGCCCACCCACAGGTGGGCCGGCCGTGGCGGCACACCCAGTGGCACACGCAAACAGTTCTGCACGCCCACCCACGGGTGGGCCGGCCGTGGCGGCACATCCAGTGGCACACGCAAACAGTTCTGCACGCCCACCCACGGGTGGGCCGGCCGTGGCGGCACACCCAGAGGCATCCGCAGGCCTTTCTGCAGGCCCACCCACGGGTGGGCCGGCCGTGGCGGCACACCCAGAGGCAACTGCCGGCCCTTCTGCACGCCCACCCACGGGTTGGCCGGCCGTAACGGCACACCCAGAGGCAACCGCAAACAGTTCTGCACGCCCACCCACGGGTGGGCCGGCCGTGGCGGCACACCCAGAGGCACACGCAAACAGTTCTGCACGCCCATCCACGGGTGGGCCGGCCGTGGCGGCACACCCAGAGGCACACGCAGGCCCTTCTGCACGCCCACTTACGGGTGGGCCGGCCGTGGCGGCACACCCAGAGGCAACCGCAAACAGTTCTGCACGCCCACCCACGGGTGGGCCGGCCGTGGCGGCACACCCAGTGGCACACGCAAACAGTTCTGCACGCCCACCCACGGGTGGGCCGGCCGTGGCGGCACACCCAGAGGCATCCGCAGGCCCTTCTGCACGCCCACCCACGGGTGGGCCGGCCGTGGCGGCACACCCAGAGGCAACACGCAGGCCCTTCTGCACGCCCACCCACGGGTGGGCCGGCCGTGGCGGCACACCCAGTGGCACACGCAAACAGTTCTGCACGCCCACCCACGGGTGGGCCGGCCGTGGCGGCACACCCAGAGGCAACCGCAGGCCCTTCTGCACGCCCACCCACGGATGGGCCGGCCGTGGCGGCACACCCAGAGGCACACCGCAAACAGTTCTTGCACGCCCACCCACGGGTGGGCCGGCCGTGGCTGCACACCCAGTGGCACACGCAAACAGTTCTGCACGCCCACCCACGGGTGGGCCGGCCGTGGCGGCACACCCAGAGGCAACCGCAGGCCCTTCTGCACGCTCCACCCACGGGTGGGCCGGCCGTGGCGGCACACCCAGAGGCATACCGCAAACTCTTCTGCACGCCCACCCACGGGTGGGCCGGCCGTGGCGGCACACCCAGTGGCACACGCAAACAGTTCTGCACGCCCACCCACGGGTGGGCCGGTTGTGGCGGCACACCCAGTGGCACACGCAAACAGTTCTGCACGCCCACCCACGGGTGGGCCGGCCGTGGCGGCACACCCAGAGGCAACCGCAGGCCCTTCTGCACGCCCACCCACGGGTGGGCCGGCCGTGGCGGCACACCCAGAGGCAACCGCAAACAGTTCTGCACGCCCACCCACGGGTGGGCCGGCCGTGGCGGCACACCCAGTGGCACACGCAAACAGTTCTGCACGCCCACCCACGGGTGGGCCGGCCGTGGCGGCACACCCAGAGGCAACCGCAGGCCCTTCTGCACGCCCACCCACGGGTGGGCCGGCCGTGGCGGCACACCCAGAGGCAACCGCAAACTCTTCTGCACGCCCACCCACGGGTGGGCCGGCCGTGGCGGCACACCCAGTGGCACACGCAAACAGTTCTGCACGCCCACCCACGGGTGGGCCGGCCGTGGCGGCACACCCAGAGGCAACCGCAAGCTCTTTCTGCACGCCCACCCACGGGTGGGCCGGCCGTGGCTGCACACCCAGTGGCACACGCAAACAGTTCTGCACGCCCACCCACGGGTGGGCCGGCCGTGGCGGCACACCCAGAGGCACACCGCAGGCCCTTCTGCACGCCCACCCACGGGTGGGCCGGCCGTGGCGGCACACCCAGAGGCAACACGCAGACACTTTCTGCACGCCCACCCACGGGTGGGCCGGCCGTGGCGGCACACCCAGAGGCAACCGCAGGCCCTTCTGCACGCCCACCCACGGGTGGGCCGGCCGTGGCGGCACACCCAGTGGCACACGCAAACACTTCTGCACGCCCACTCCACGGGTGGGCCGGCCGTGGCGGCACACCCAGAAGCAACCGCAGGCCCTTCTGCACGCCCACCCACGGGTGGGCCGGCCGTGGCCGCACACCCAGACGCAACCACAAACCCTTCCGCACGCCCACCCACGGGTGGGCCGGCCTTGGCGGCACACCCAGAGGCAACCGCAAACCCTTCTGCACAGCCACCCACGGGTGGGCCGGCCGTGGCGGCACACCCAGAGGAACACGCAAACAGTTCTGCACGCCCACCCACGGGTGGGCCGGCCGTGGCGGCACACCCAGAGGCAACTGCTGGCCCTTCTGCACGCCCACCCACGGGTTGGCCGGCCGTGGCGGCACACCCGGAGGCAACCCCAGGCCCTTCTGCACGCCCACCCACGGGTGGGCCGGCCTTGGCGGCACACCCAGAGGCACACGCAAACAGTTCTGCACGCCCACCCACGGGTGGGCCGGCCGTGGCGGCACACCCAGAGGCACACGCAAACAGTTCTGCACGCCCACCCACGGGTGAACCG
Organism: Luscinia luscinia; assembly: GCA_034336685.1. NCBI lineage: Eukaryota > Metazoa > Chordata > Aves > Passeriformes > Muscicapidae > Luscinia > Luscinia luscinia. Next base: position 110,771 of record JAKWBO010000103.1, read on the forward strand.
GCCGTGGCGGCACACCCAGAGGCAACCGCAGGCTCTTCTGCACGCCCACCCACGGGTGGGCGCGGCCGTGGCGGCACACCCAGAGGCAACACGCAAACCCTTCTGCACGCCCACCCACGGGTGGGCCGGCCGTGGCGGCACACCCAGAGGCACACGCAAACAGTTCTGCACGCCGACCCACGGGTGGGCCGGCCGTGGCGGCACACCCAGAGGCAACCGCAGGCCCTTCTGCACGCCCACCCACGGGTGGGCCGGCCGTGGCGGCACACCCAGAGGCAACCGCAAACAGTTCTGCACGCCCACCCACGGGTGGGCCGGCCGTGGCGGCACACCCAGTGGCACACGCAAACAGTTCTGCACGCCCACCCACGGGTGGGCCGGCCGTGGCGGCACACCCAGAGGCAACCGCAGGCCGTTCTGCACGCCCACCCACGGGTGGGCGGGCCATGGCGGCACACCCAGAGGCAACACGCAAACAGTTCTGCACGCCCAACTACGGGTGGGCCGGCCGTGGCGGCACACCCAGAGGCAACCGCAAACAGTTCTGCACGCCCACCCACGGGTGGGCCGGCCGTGGCGGCACACCCACTGGCACACGCAAACAGTTCTGCACGCCCACCCACGGGTGGGCCGGCCGTGGCGGCACACCCAGAGGCAACCGCAGGCCCTTCTGCACGCCCACCCACGGGTGGGCCGGCCGTAGCGGCACATCCAGAGGCACACGAAAACAGTTCTGCACGCCCACCCACGGGTGGGCCGGCCGTGGCGGCACACCCAGAGGCAACCGCAGGCCCTTCTGCACGCCCACCCACGGGTGGGCCGGCCGTGGCGGCACACCCAGTGGCACACGCAAACCCTTCTGCACGCCCACCCACGGGTGGGCCGGCCGTGGCGGCACAGCCATTGGCACACGCAAACAGTTCTGCACGCCCATCCTCGGGTGGGCCGGCCGTGGCGGCACACCCAGAGGCACACGCAGGCCCTTCTGCACGCCCACTTACGGGTGGGCCGGCCGTGGCGGCACACCCAGAGGCAACACGCAAACAGTTCTGCACGCCCACCCACGGGTGGGCCGGCCGTGGCGGCACACCCAGTGGCACACGCAAACAGTTCTGCACGCCCACTCCACGGGTGGGCCGGCCGTGGCGGCACACCCAGAGGCATCCGCAGGCCTTTCTGCACGCCCACTCCACGGGTGGGCCGGCCGTGGCGGCACACCCAGAGGCAACCGCAGGTCCTTCTGCACGCCCACCCACGGGTGGGCCGGCCGTAGCGGCACACCCAGTGGCACACGCAAACAGTTCTGCACGCCCACCCACGGGTGGGCCGGCCGTGTCGGCACACCCAGAGGCAACCGCAGGCCCTTTTGCACGCCCACCCACGGGTGGGCCGGCCGTGGCGGCACACCCAGAGGCAACCGCAAACAGTTCTTGCACGCCCACCCACGGGTGGGCCGGCCGTGGCTGCACACCCAGTGGCACACGCAAACAGTTCTGCACGCCCACCCACGGGTGGGCCGGCCGTGGCGGCACACCCAGAGGCAACCGCAGGCCCTTCTGAACGCCTCACGCCACGGGTGGGCCGGCCGTGGCGGCACACCCAGAGGCATCCGCAAACTCTTCTGCACGCCCACCCTCGGGTAGGCCGGCCGTGGCGGCACACCCAGTGGCACACGTAAACAGTTCTGCACGCCCACCCACGGGTGGGCCGGTTGTGGCGGCACACCCAGTGGCACACGCAAACAGTTCTGCACGCCCACCCACGGGTGGGCCGGCCGTGGCGGCACACCCAGAGGCAACCGCAGGCCCTTCTGCACGCCCACCCACGGGTGGGCCGGCCGTGGCGGCACACCCAGAGGCAACCGCAAACACTTCTGCACGCCCACCCACGGGTGGGCCGGCCGTGGCTGCACACCCAGTGGCACACGCAAACAGTTCTGCACGCCCACCCACGGGTGGGCCGGCCGTGGCGGCACACCCAGAGGCAACCGCAGGCTCTTCTGAACGCCCACCCACGGGTGGGCCGGCCGTAGCGGCACACCCAGAGGCAACCGCAAACTCTTATGCACGCCCACCCTGGGGTAGGGCCGGCCGTGGCGGCACACCCAGTGGCACACGTAAACAGTCTCTGCACGCCACCCACGGGTGGGCCGGGCCGTGGCGGCACACCCAGAGGCACACCGCAGACTCCTTCTGCATGCCCACCCACGGGTGGGCCGGCCGTGGCTGCACACCCAGTGGCACACGCAAACAGTTCTGCACGCCCACCCACGGGTGGGCCGGCCGTGGCGGCACACCCAGAGGCAACCGCAGGCCCTTCTGCACGCCCACCCACAGGTGGGCCGGCCGTGGCGGCACACCCAGAGGCAACCGCAGGCACTTCTGCACGCCCACCCACGGGCGGCCGGCCGTGGCGGCACACCCAGAGGCAACTGCCGGCCCTTCTGCACGCCCACCCACGGGTGGGCCGGCCGTGGCGGCACACCCAGTGGCACACGCAAACACTTCTGCACGCCCACTCACGGGTGGGCCGGTCAGTGGCGGCACAACCAGAAGCAACCGAAGGCCTCTTCTGCACGCCTCACCCACGGGTGGGCCGGCCGTGGCCGCACACCCAGACGCAACCACAAACCCTTCCGCACGCCCAACCACGGGTGGGTCGGCCTTGGCGGCACACCCAGAGGCAACACGCAAACCCTTCTGCACAGCCCACCCACGGGTGGGCCGGCCGTGGCGGCACACCCAGAGGCACACGCAAACAGTTCTGCACGCTCACCCACGGGTGGGCCGGCCGTGGCGGCACACCCAGAGGCAACTGCTGGCACCTTCTGCACGCCCACCCACGGGTTGGCCGGCCGTGGCGGCACACCCAGAGGCAACCCAGGCCCTTCTGCACGCCCACCCACGGGTGGGCCGGCCGTGGCGGCACACCCAGAGGCACACGCAAACAGTTCTGCACGCCCACCCACGGGTGGGCCGGTCGTGGCGGCACACCCAGAGGCACACGCAAACAGTTCTGCACGCCCACCCACGGGTGGGCCGGCCGTGGCGGCACAACCAGAGGCAACCGCAGGCCCTTCTGCACGCCTACCCACGGGTGGGCCGGCCGTGGCGGCACACCCAGAGGCACACGCAAACCCTTCTGCACGCCACCCACGGGTGGGCCGGCCGTGGCGGCACACCCAGAGGCACACGCAAACAGTTCTGCACGCCGACCCACGGGTGGGCCGGCCGTGGCGGCACACCCAGAGGCAACCGCAGGCCTTTCTGCACGCCCACCCACGGGTGGGCCGGCCGTGGCGGCACACCCAGAGGCAACCGCAAACAATTCTGCACGCCCACCCACGGGTGGGCCGGGCCGTGGGGCACACCCAGTGGCACACGCAAACAGTTCTGCACGCCCACTCCACGGGTGGGCCGGCCGTGGCGGCACACCCAGAGGCAACCGCAGGCAGCTTCTGCACGCCCACCCACGGGTGGGCCGGCCGTGGCGGCACATCCAGAGGCACACGCAAACAGTTCCTGCACGCCCAACTCACGGGTGGGCCGGCCGTGGCGGCACACCCAGAGGCAACACGCAAACAGTTCTGCACGCCCACCCACGGGTGGGCCGGCCGTGGCGGCACACCCACTGGCACACGCAAACAGTTCTGCACGCCCACCCACGGGTGGGCCGGCCGTGGCGGCACACCCAGTGGCAACCGCAGGCCCTCCTGCACGCCCACCCACGGGTGAGCCGGCCGTGAGCGGCACATCCAGAGGCACACGCAAACAGTTCTGCACGCCCACCCACGGGTGGGCCGGCCGTGGCGGCACACCCAGAGGCAACCGCAGGCCCTTCTGCACGCCCACCCACGGGTGGGCCGGCCGTGGCGGCACACCCAGTGGCACACGCAAACCCTTCTGCACGCCCACCCACGGGTGGGCCGGCCGTGGCGGCACACCCAGTAGGCACACGCAAACAGTTCTGCACGCCCACCCACGGGTGAACCGGCCGTGGCGGCACACCCAGTGGCACACGCAAACAGTTCTGCACGCCCACCCACGGGTGGGCCGGCCGTGGCGGCACACCCAGTGGCACACGCAAACAGTTCTGCACGCCCAACCACGGGTGGACGGGCCGTGGCGGCACACCCAGAGGCAACCGCAGGCCCTTCTGCACGCCCACCCACGGGTGGGCCGGCCGTGGCGGCACATCCAGAGGCACACGCAAACAGTTCTGCACGCCCACCCACGGGTGGGCCGGCCGTGGCGGCACACCCAGAGGCAACACGCAGGCACTTCTGCACGCCCACCCACGGGTGGGCCGGCCGTGGCGGCACAGCCAGTGGCACACGCAAACAGTTCTGCACGCCCACCCACGGGTGAGCCGGCCGTGGCGGCACACCCAGTGGCACACGCAAACAGTTCTGCACGCCCACCCACGGGTGGGCCGGCCGTGGCGGCACACCCAGAGGCAACCGCAGGCCTTTCTGCACGCCCACCCACGGGTGGGCCGGCCGTGGCGGCACACCCAGAGGCAACCGCAAACAGTTCTGCACGCCCACCACGGGTGGGCCGGGCCGTGGCGGCACACCCAGTGGCACACGCAAACAGTTCTGCACGCCCACCCACGGGTGGGCCGGCCGTGGCGGCACACCCAGAGGCAACCGCAGGCCCTTCTGCACGCCCACCCACGGGTGGGCCGGCCGTGGCGGCACACCCAGAGGCAACCGCAAACAGTTCTGCACGCCTACCCACGGGTGGGCCGGCCGTGGCGGCACACCCAGAGGCACACGCAGACAGCTTCTGCACGCCCACCCACGGGTGGGCCGGCCGTGGCGGCACACCCAGAGGCAACCGCAGGCTCTTTCTGCACGCCCACCCACGGGTGGGCCGGCCGTGGCGGCACACCCAGAGGCACACGCAAACATTTCTGCACGCCTACCCACGGGTGGGCCGGCCGTGGCGGCACACCCAGTGGCACACGCAAACTGTTCTGCACGCCCACCCACGGGTGGGCCGGCCGTGGCGGCACACCCAGAGGCAACACGCAAACCCTTCTGCACGCCCACCCACGGGTGGGCCGGCCGTGGCGGCACACCCAGTGGCATCACGCAAACAGTTCTGCACGCCCACCCACGGGTGGGCCGGCCGTGGCGGCACACCCAGAGGCACACGCAAACAGTTCTGCACGCCCACCCACGGGTGGGCCGGCCGTGGCGGCACACCCAGAGGCAACTGCAGACCCTTCTGCACGCCCACCCACGGGTGGGCCGGCCGTGGCGGCACACCCAGAGGCACACGCAGGCCCTTCTGCACGCCCACCCACGGGTGGGCCGGCCGTGGCGGCACACCCAGAGGCAACACGCAAACAGTTCTGCACGCCCACCCACGGGTGGGCCGGCCGTGGCGGCACACCCAGAGGCAACCGCAGGCCCTTCTGCACGCCCACCCACGGATGGGCCGGCCGTAGCGGCACACCCAGAGGCACACGCAAACAGTTCTGCACGCCCACCCACGGGTGGGCCGGCCGTGGCGGCACACCCAGAGGCAACACGCAGGCCCTTCTGCACGCCCACCCACGGGTAGGCCGGCCGTGGCGGCACACCCAGAGGCACACGCAAACAGTTCTGCACGCCCACCCACGGGTGGGCCGGCCGTGGCGGCACACCGCAGAGGCAACCCCAGGCCCTTCTGCACGCCCACTCCACGGGTGGGCCGGCCGTGAGAGGCACACCCAGAGGCACACGCAAACAGTTCTGCACGCCCACCCACGGGTGGGCCGGCCGTGGCGGCACACCCAGAGGCAACCGCAAACAGTTCTGCACGCCCACCCACGGGTGGGCCGGCCGTGGCTGCACACCCAGTGGCACACGCAAACAGTTCTGCACGCCCACCCACGGGTGGGCCGGCCGTGGCGGCACACCCAGAGGCAACCGCAGGCCCTTCTGCACGCCCACCCACGGGTGGGCCGGCCGTGGCGGCACACCCAGAGGCAACCGCAAACCCTTCTGCACGCCCACCCACGGGTAGGCCGGCCGTGGCGGCACACCCAGTGGCACACGTAAACAGTTCTGCACGCCCACCCACGGGTGGGCCGGTCGTGGCGGCACACCCAGTGGCACACGCAAACAGTTCTGCACGCCCACCCACGGGTGGGCCGGCCGTGGCGGCACATCCAGTGGCACACGCAAACAGTTCTGCACGACCACCCACGGGTAGGCCGGCCGTGGCGGCACACCCAGAGGCACACGCAAACAGTTCTGCACGCCAACCCACGGGTGGGCCGGCCGTGGCGGCACACACAGAGCCCCACGCATGCCCTTCTGCACGCCCACCCACGGGTGGGCCGGCCGTAGCGGCACACACAGAGGCACACGCAAACAGTTCTGCACGCCCACCCACGGGCGGCCGGCCGTGGCGGCACACCCAGAGGCAACTGCCGGCCCTTCTGCACGCCCACCCACGGGTGGGCCGGCCGTGGCGGCACACCCAGAGGCAACCGCAAACAGTTCTGCATGACCACCCACGGGTAGGACGGCCGTGGCGGCACACCCAGTGGCACACGCAAACAGTTCTGCACGCCAACCCACGGGTGGGCCGGCCGTGGCGGCACACACAGAGCTTCACGCAGGCCCTTCTGCACGCCCACCCACGGGTGGGCCGGCCGTGGCGGCACACCCAGAGGCACACGCAAACAGTTCTGCACGCCTACCCACGGGTGGGCCGGCCGTGGCTGCAAACCCAGAGGCAACCGACGGCTATTCTGCACGCCCACCCACGGGTGGGCCGGCCGTGGCGGCACACCCAGAGGCAACCGCAGGCATTTCTGCACGCCCACCCACGGGTGGGCCGGCCGTGGCGGCACACCCAGAGGCACACGCAAACAGTTCTGCACGCCCACCCACGGGTGGGCCGGCCGTGGCGGCACACCCAGAGGCACACGCAAACAGTTCTGCACGCCCACCCACGGGTGGGCCGGCCGTGGCGGCACACTGAGAGGCAACTGCAAACCCTTCTGCACGCCCACCCACGGGTGGGCCGGCCGTAGCGGCACACCCAGAGGCACACGCAAACAGTTCTGCACGCCCACCCACGGGTGGGCCGGCCGTGGCGGCACACCCAGAGGCAACCGCAAACAGTTCTGCACGCCCACCCACGGGTGGGCCGGCCGTGGCGGCACACCCAGAGGCACACGCAAAGAGTTCTGCACGCCAGCCACGGGTGAGCCGGCTGTGGCGGCACACCCAGTGGATCACGCATACAGTTCTGCACGCCCACCCACGGGTGGGCCGGCCGTGGCGGCACATCCAGTGGCACACGCAAACAGTTCTGCACGCCCACCCACGGGTGGGCCGGCCGTGGCGGCACACCCAGTGGCACACGCATACACTTCTGTACGCCCACCCACGGGTGGGCCGGCCGTGGCGGCACACCCAGTGGCACATGCAAACAGTTCTGCACGCCCACCCACGGGTGGGCCGGCCGTGGCGGCACACCCAGAGGCAAACGCAGGCCCTTCTGCACGGCCACCCACGGGTGGGCCGGCCGTAGCGGCACACCCAGGGGCAACTGCATGCCCTTCTGCACGCCCACCCACGGGTGGGCCGGCCGTGGCGGCACACCTAGTGGCACACGCAAACAGTTCTGCACGCCCACCCACAGGTGGGCCGGCTCGTGGCGGCACACCCAGTGGATCACGCATACAGTTCTGCACGCCCACCCACGGGTGGGCCGGCCGTGGCGGCACACCCAGTGGCACACGCAAACAGTTCTGCACGCCCACCCACGGGTGGGCCGGCCGTGGCGGCACACCCAGTGGCACACGCAAACAGTTCTGCACGCCCACCCACAGGTGGGCCGGCCGTGGCGGCACACCCAGAGGCAACACGCAAACCGTTCTGCACGCCCACCCACGGGTGGGCCGGCCGTGGCGGCACACCCAGAGGCAACCGCAGGCACTTCTGCACGCCCACTCACGGGTGGGCCGGCCGTGGCGGCACACCCAGAGGCAACACGCAAACCCTTCTGCACGCCCACCCACGGGTGGGCCGGCCGTGGCGGCACACCCAGTGGCACACGCAAACAGTTCTGCACGCCCACCCACGGGTGGGCCGGCCGTGGCGGCACACCCAGTGGCACACGCAAACAGTTCTGCACGCCCACCCACGGGTGGGCCGGCCGTGGCGGCACACCCAGAGGCAACCGCAGGCCCTTCTGCACGCCCACCCACGGGTGGGCCGGCCGTGGCGGCACACCCAGAGGCAACCGCAAACAGTTCTGCACGCCCACCCACGGGTGGGCCGGCCGAGGCTGCACACCCAGTGGCACACACGCAAACAGTTCTGCACGCCCACCCACGGGTGGGCCGGCCGTGGCGGCACACCCAGAGGCAACCGCAGGCCCGTTCTGCACGCCCACCCACGGGTGGGCCGGCCGTGGCGGCACACCCAGAGGCACCACGCATGCCCTTCTGCACGCCCACCCACGGGTGGGCCGGCCATGGCGGCACACCCAGAGGCACACGCAAACAGTTCTGCACGCCAACCCACGGGTGGGCCGGCCGTGGCGGCACACCCAGAGGCAACTGCCAGGCCCTTCTGCACGCCCACCCACGGGTGGGCCGGCCGTGGCGGCACACCCAGAGGCAAACGCAGACACTTCTGCACGCCCACCCACGGGTGGGCCGGCCGTGGCGGCACACCCAGTGGCACACGCAAACACGTTCTGCACGCCCACCCACGGGCGGGCCGGCCGTGGCGGCACACCCAGTGGCACACGCAAACAGTTCTGCACGCCCACCCACGGGTGGGCCGGCCGTGGCGGCACACCCAGTGGCACACGCAAAGCAGTTCTGCACGCCCACCCACGGGTGAGCCGGCCGTGGCGGCACACCCAGTGGCATCACGCAGACAGCTTCTGCACGCCCACCCACGGGTGGGCCGGCCGTGGCGGCACACCCAGTGGCACACGCAAACAGTTCTGCACGCCCACCCACGGGTGGGCCGGCCGTGGCGGCACACCCAGAGGCACACGCAAACATGTTCTGCACGCCCACTCCACGGGTGGGGCCGGCCGTGGCGGCACACCCAGAGGCACACGCAAACCCTTCTGCACGCCCACCCACGGGTGGGCCGGCCGTGGCGGCACACCCAGAGGCAACTGCAGGCCCTTCTGCACGCACACCCACGGGTGGGCCGGCCGTGGCGGCACACCCAGAGGCAACTGCAGGCTCTTCTGCACGCCCACCCACGGGTGGGCCGGCCGTGGCGGCACAGCCATTGGCACACGCAAACAGTTCTGCACGCCCACCCACGGGTGAGCCGGCCGTGGCGGCACACCCAGTGGCACACGCAAACAGTTCTGCACGCCCACCCACGGGTGGGCCGGCCGTGGCGGCACACACCAGAGGCTTAACGCAGGCCCTTCTGCACGCCCACCCACGGGTGCGCCGGCCGTGGCGGCACACCCAGAGCCACACGCAAACAGTTCTGCACGCCTACCCACGGGTGGGGCCGGCCGTGGCTGTACACCCAGAGGCAACCGCACGGTATTCTGCACGCCCACCCACGGGTGGGCTGGCCGTGGCGGCACACCCAGTGGCACATGCAAACAGTTCTGCACGCCCACCCACGGGTCGGCCGGCCGTGGCGGCACACCCAGAGGCAAACGCAGGCACTTCTGCACGCCTACCCACGGGTGGGCCGGCCGTGGCGGAACACCCAGAGGCAACCGCAGGCCCTTCTGCACGCCCACCCACGGGTGGGCCGGCCGTGGCGGCACACCCAGAGGCAACCGCAAACTTTTCTGCACGCCCCACCCACGGGTGGGCCGGCCGTGGCGGCACACTCAGTGGCACACGCAAAGAGTTCTGCACGCCAGCCACGGGTGAGCCGGCTGTGGCGGCACACCCAGTGGATCACGCATAGCAGTTCTGCACGCCCACCCACGGGTGGGCCGGCCGTGGCGGCACACCCAGTGGCACACGCAAACAGTTCTGCACGCCCACCCACGGGTGGGCCGGCCGTGGCGGCACACCCAGTGGCACACGCAAACACTTCTGCACGCCCCACCCACGGGTGGGCCGGCCGTGGCGGCACACCCAGTGGCTCACGCTAACAGTTCTGCACGCCCACCCACGGGTGGGCCGGCCGTGGCGGCACACCCAGAGGCAAACGCATGCCCTTCTGCACGCCCACCCACGGGTGGGCCGGGCCGTGGCGGCACACCCAGAGGCACACGCAAACAGTTCTGCACGCCCACCCACGGGTGGGCCGGCCGTGGCGGCACACTCAGTGGCACACGCAAACAGTTCTGCACGCCCACACACAGGTGGGCCGGCTGTGGCGGCACAGCCAGTGGATCACGCATACAGTTCTGCACGCCCACCCACGGGTGGGCCGGCCGTGGCGGCACATCCAGTGGCACACGCAAACAGTTCTGCACGCCCACTCCACGGGTGGGCCGGCCGTGGCGGCACACCCACTGGCACACGCAAACAGTTCTGCACGCCCACCCACAGGTGGGCCGGCTGTGGCGGCACACCCAGTGGCACACGCAAACAGTTCTGCACGCCCACTCCACGGGTGGGCCGGCCGTGGCGGCACACCCATTGGCACACGCAAACAGTTCTGCACGCCCACTCCACGGGTGGGCCGGCCGTGGCAGCACACCCAGAGGCAACCCCAGGCCTTTCTGCACGCCCACCCACGAATGGGCCGGCCGTGGCGGCACACCCAGTGGCACACGCAAACAGTTCTGCACGCCCACCCACGGGTAGGCCGGCCGTGGCGGCACACCCAGAGGCAATTGCAGGCCCTTCTGCATGCTCAGCCACGGGTGGGCCGGTCGTGGCGGCACACCCAGAGGCAACCGCAATACCTTCTGCACGCCCACACACGGGTGGACCGGCCGTGGCGGCACACCCAGAGACACACGCAGAGCCCTTCTGCACGCCCCACCCACGGGTGGGCCGGCCGTGGCGGCACACCCAGAGGCAACACGCAAACCCTTCTGCACGCCCACCCACGGGTGGGCCGGCCGTGGCGGCACACCCAGTGGCACACGCAAACAGTTCTGCACGCCCACCCACGGGTGGGCCGGCCGTGGCGGCACACCCAGAGGCACACGCAAACAGTTCTGCACGCCCACCCATGGGTGGCCGGCCGTGGCGGCACACCCAGAGGCAACTGCCGGCCCTTCTGCATGCCCACCCACGGGTGAGCCGGCCGTGGCGGCACACCCAGAGGCAACTGCAGGCCCTTCTGCACGCCCACTCCACGGGTGGGCCGGCCGTGGCGGCACACCCAGAGGCACACGCAGGACCTTCTGCACGCCTACCCACGGGTGGGCCGGCCGTGGCGGCACACCCAGAGGCACACGCAAACAGTTCTGCACGCCCACCCACGGGTGGGCCGGCCGTGGCGGCACATCCATTGGCACACGCAAACAGTTCTGCACGCCCACTCCACGGGTGGGCCGGCCGTGGCTGCACACCCAGTGGCACACGCAAACAGTTCTGCACGCCCACCCACGGGTGGGCCGGCCGTGGCGGCACACCCAGAGGCAACCGCAGGCCCTTCTGCACGCCCACTCCACGGGTGGGCCGGCCGTGGCGGCACACCCAGAGGCAACCGCAAACCCTTCTGCACGCCCATCCTCGGGTAGGCCGGCCGTGGCGGCACACCCAGTGGCACACGCAAACAGTTCTGCACGCCCACCCACGGCGTGGGCCGGCTGTGGCGGCACACCCAGTGGCACACGCAAACAGTTCTGCACGCCCACCCACGGGTGGGCCGGCCGTGGCGGCACAGCAAGAGGCAACCGCAGGCCCTTCTGCACGCCCACCCACGGGTGGGCCGGCCGTGGCGGCACACCCAGAGGCAACCGCAAACCCTTCTGCACGCCCACCCACGGGTGGGTCGGCCGTGGCGGCACACTCAGTGGCACACGCAGAGAGTTCTGCACGAAGCCACGGGTGAGCCGGCCGTGGCGGCACACCGAGTGGCATCACGCATACAGTTCTGCACGCCCACCCACGGGGTGGGGCCGGCCGTGGCGGCACACCCAGAGGCACACAGCAGGCCCTTCTGCACGCCCACTCCACGGGTGGGCCGGCCGTGGCGGCACACCCAGAGGCAACCGCAGAAACCTTCTGCACGGCCACCCACGGGTGGGCCGGCCGTGGCGGCACACCCAGTGGCACACGCAAACAGTTCTGCACGCCACTCCACGGGTGGGCCGGCCGTGGCGGCACACCCAGTGGCACACGCAAACAGTTCTTCACGCCCACCCACGGGCGGCCGGCCGTGGCGGCACACCCAGGGGCAACTGCCGGCCCTTCTGCACGCCCACCCACGGGTGGGCCGGCCGTGGCGGCACAGCAAGAGGCACACGCAAACAGTTCTGCACGCCCACCCACGGGTGGGCCGGCCGTGGCGGCACACTCAGTGGCACACGCAAAGAGTTCTGCACGCCAACCACGGGTGAGCCGGCTGTGGCGGCACACCCAGAGGCAACAGCAGGCCCTTCTGCACGCCCACCCACGGGTGGGCCGGCCGTGGCGGCACACTCAGTGGCACACGCAAAGAGTTCTGCACGCCAGCCACGGGTGAGCCGGCCGTGGCGGCACACCCAGAGGCAACAGCAGGCCCTTCTGCACGCCCACCCACGGGTGGGCCGGCCGTGGCGGCACACCCAGAGGCAACGGCAAACCCTTCTGCACGCCCACCCACGGGTGGGCCGGCCGTGGCGGCACACCCAGAGGCAACAGCAGGCCCTTCTGCACGCCCACCCACGGGTGGGCCGGCCGTGGCGGCACACCCAGAGGCAACGGCAAATCCTTCTGCACGCCCACCCACGGGTGGGCCGGCCGTGGCTGCACACCCAGTGGCACACGCAAACAGTTCTGCACGCCCACCCACAGGTGGGCCGGCTGTGGCGGCACAGCCAGTGGATCACGCATACAGTTCTGCACGCCCACCCACGGGTGGGCCGGCCGTGGCGGCACACCCAGAGGCATCCGCAGGCCTTTCTGCAGGCCCACCCACGGGTGGGCCGGCCGTGGCGGCACACCCAGAGGCAACTGCCGGCCCTTCTGCACGCCCACCCACGGGTTGGCCGGCCGTAACGGCACACCCAGAGGCAACCGCAAACAGTTCTGCACGCCCACCCACGGGTGGGCCGGCCGTGCGGCACACCCAGAGGCACACGCAAACAGTTCTGCACGCCCATCCTCGGGTGGGCCGGCCGTGGCGGCACACCCAGAGGCACACGCAGGCCCTTCTGCACGCCCACTTACGGGTGGGCCGGCCGTGGCGGCACACCCAGAGGCAACCGCAAACAGTTCTGCACGCCCACCCACGGGTGGGCCGGCCGTGGCGGCACACCCAGTGGCACACGCAAACAGTTCTGCACGCCCACCCACGGGTGGGCCGGCCGTGGCGGCACACCCAGAGGCATCCGCAGGCCTTTCTGCAGGCCCACCCACGGGTGGGCCGGCCGTGGCGGCACACCCAGAGGCAACCGCAGGTCCTTCTGCACGCCCACCCACGGGTGAGCCAGCCGTAGCGGCACACCCAGTGGCACACGCAAACAGTTCTGCACGCCCACCCACGGGTGGGGCCGGCCGTGTCGGCACACCCAGAGGCAACCGCAGGCCCTTTTGCACGCCTCACCCACGGATGGGCCGGCCGTGGCGGCACACCCAGAGGCAACCGCAAACAGTTCTTGCACGCCCACCCACGGGTGGGCCGGCCGTGGCTGCACACCCAGTGGCACACGCAAACAGTTCTGCACGCCCACCCACGGGTGGGCCGGCAGTGGCGGCACACCCAGAGGCAACCGCAGGCCCTTCTGAACGCCCCAGCCACGGGTGGGCCGGCCGTGGCGGCACACCCAGAGGCATCCCGCGAAACTCTTCTGCACGCCCACCCTCGGGTAGGCCGGCCATGGCGGCACACCCAGTGGCACATGTAAACAGTTCTGCACGCCCACCCACGGGTGGGCCGGTTGTGGCGGCACACCCAGTGGCACACGCAAACAGTTCTGCACGCCCACCCACGGGTGGGCCGGCCGTGGCGGCACACCCAGAGGAAACCGCAGGCTCTTCTGCACGCCCACCCACGGGTGGGCTGGCCGTGGCGGCACACCCAGTGGCAACCGCAAACACTTCTGCACGCCCACCCACGGGTTGGCCGGCCGTGGCTGCACACCCAGTGGCACACGCAAACAGTTCTGCACGCCCATCCACGGGTGGGCCGGCCGTGGCGGCACACCCAGAGGCAACCGCAGGCCCTTCTGAACGCCCACCCACGGGTGGGCCGGCCGTAGCGGCACACCCAGAGGCAACCGCAAACTCTTATGCACGCCCCACCCTGGGGTAGGCCGGCCGTGGCGGCACACCCAGTGGCACACGTAAACAGTTCTGCACGCCCACCCACGGGTGGGCCGGCCGTGGCGGCACACCCAGAGGCAACACGCAGGTCCTTCTGCATGCCCACACACGGGTGGGCCGGCCGGGCTGCACACCCAGTGGCACACGCAAACAGTTCCTGCACGCCCACCCACGGGTGGGCCGGCCGTGGCGGCACACCCAGAGGCAACCGCAGGCCCTTCTGCACGCCCACCCACAGGTGGGCCGGCCGTGGCGGCACACCCAGAGGCAACGCGCAAACCCTTCTGCACGCCCACCCACGGGTGGGCCGGCCGTGGCGGCACACCCAGTGGCACACGCAAACAGTTCTGCACGCCCACCCACGGGTGGGCCGGCCGTGGCGGCACACCCAGTGGCACACGCATACAGTTCTGCACGCCCACCCACGGGTGGGCCGGCCGTGGCGGCACACCCAGAGGCATCACGCAGGCCCTTCTGCACGCCCACCCACGGGTGGGCCGGCCGTGGCGGCACACCCAGAGGCACACGCAAACAGTTCTGCACGCCCACCCACGGGTGGGCCGGCCGTGGCGGCACACCCAGTGGCACACGCAAACAGTTCTGCACGCCCACCCACGGGTGGGCCGGCCGTGGCGGCACATCCAGTGGCACACGCAAACAGTTCTGCACGCCCACCCACGGGTGGGCCGGCCGTGGCGGCACACCCAGAGGCATCCTCGCAGGCCTTTCTGCACGCCCACCCACGGGTGGGCCGGCCGTGGCGGCACACCCAGAGGCAACTGCAGGCCCTTCTGCACGCCCCACCCACGGGTTGGCCGGCCGTGACGGCACACCCAGAGGCAACACGCAAACAGTTCTGCACGCCCACCCACGGGTGGGCCGGCCGTGGCGGCACACCCAGAGGCACACGCAAACAGTTCTGCACGCCCATCCCACGGGTGGGCCGGCCGTGGCGGCACACCCAGAGGCACACGCAGGCCCTTCTGCACGCCCACTTTACGGGTGGGCCGGCCGTGGCGGCACACCCAGAGGCAACCGCAAACAGTTCTGCACGCCCACCCACGGGTGGGCCGGCCGTGGCGGCACACCCAGTGGCACACGCAAACAGTTCTGCACGCCCACCCACGGGTGGGCCGGCCGTGGCGGCACACCCAGAGGCATCCGCAGGCCTTTCTGCAGGCCCACCCACGGGTGGGCCGGCCGTGGCGGCACACCCAGAGGCAACCGCAGGTCCTTCTGCACGCCCACCCACGGGTGGGCCGGCCGTAGTGGCACACCCAGTGGCACACGCAAACAGTTCTGCACGCCCACCCACGGGTGGGCCGGCCGTGTCGGCACACCCAGAGGCAACCGCAGGCCCTTTTGCACGCCCACCCACGGATGGGCCGGCCGTGGCGGCACACCCAGAGGCAACCGCAAACAGTTCTTCACGCCCACCCACGGGTGGGCCGGCCGTGGCTGCACACCCAGTGGCACACGCAAACAGTTCTGCACGCCCACCCACGGGTGGGCCGGCAGTGGCGGCACACCCAGAGGCAACCGCAGGCCCTTCTGAACGCCCAGCCACGGGTGGGCCGGCCGTGGCGGCACACCCAGAGGCATCCGCAAACTCTTCTGCACGCCTACCCTCGGGTAGGCCGGCCATGGCGGCACACCCAGTGGCACATGTAAACAGTTCTGCACGCCCACCCACGGGTGGGCCGGTTGTGGCGGCACACCCAGTGGCACACGCAAACAGTTCTGCACGCCCACCCACGGGTGGGCCGGCCGTGGCGGCACACCCAGAGGAAACCGCAGGCTCTTCTGCACGCCCACCCACGGGTGGGCTGGCCGTGGCGGCACACCCAGTGGCAACCGCAAACACTTCTGCACGCCCACCCACGGGTTGGCCGGCCGTGGCTGCACACCCAGTGGCACACGCAAACAGTTCTGCACGCCCATCCACGGGTGGGCCGGCCGTGGCGGCACACCCAGAGGCAACCGCAGGCCCTTCTGAACGCCCACCCACGGGTGGGCCGGCCGTAGCGGCACACCCAGAGGCAACCGCAAACTCTTATGCACGCCCACCCTGGGGTAGGCCGGCCGTGGCGGCACACCCAGTGGCACACGTAAACAGTTCTGCACGCCCACCCACGGGTGGGCCGGCCGTGGCGGCACACCCAGAGGCAACCGCAGGTCCTTCTCCATGCCCACACACGGGTGGGCCGGCCGTGGCTGCACACCCAGTGGCACACGCAAACAGTTCTGCACGCCCACCCACGGGTGGGCCGGCCGTGGCGGCACACCCAGAGGCAACCGCAGGCCCTTCTGCACGCCCACCCACAGGTGGGCCGGCCGTGGCGGCACACCCAGAGGCAACCGCAGGCACTTCTGCACGCCCACCCACGGGCGGCCGGCCGTGGCGGCACACCCAGAGGCAACTGCCGGCCCTTCTGCACGCCCACCCACGGGTGGGCCGGCCGTGGCGGCACACCCAGTGGCACACGCAAACACTTCTGCACGCCCACCCACGGGTGGGCCGGCAGTGGGGGCACAACAAGAAGCAACCGAAGGCCCTTCTGCACGCCCACCCACGGGTGGGCCGGCCGTGGGGGCACACCCAGTGGCACACGCAAACAGTTCTACACGCCCACCCACGGGAGGGCCGGCCGTAACGGCACACCCAGAGGCAACCGCAGAGCCTTTTGCACGCCCACCCACGGGTGGGCCGGCCATGGCGGCAAATCCAGAGGCACACGCAAACAGTTCCGCACGCCCAACCACGAGTGGGCCGGCCGTGGCGGCACACCCAGAGGCAACCGCAAACAGTTCTGCACGCCCACCCACGGGTGGGCCGGCCGTAGCGGCACACCCACTGGCACACGCAAACAGTTCTGCACGCCCACCCACGGGTGGGCCGGCCCTGGCGGCACACCCAGTGGCAACCGCAGGCCCTTCTGCACGCCCACCCACGGGTGAGCCGGCCGTAGCGGCACATCCAGAGGCACACGAAAACAGTTCTGCCCGCCCACCCACGGGTGGGCCGGCCGTGGCGGCACACCCAGAGGCAACCGCAGGCCCTTCTGCACGCC